>JAQQSW010005613.1:0-14147 GCA_028646575.1 Pseudocheirus occidentalis | reverse complement strand
CGCTGCCATCTTGGCTCCGCCCCGACTGATGGAATTTTAATTTATTTGTGATTGTACTTTGTGATTGAATTAAGGATTCTGTGGTTGATTAAGTGAATGTACTACCCAGGGGTAGAGTACTTTGACTTTTGTATTGTATGTTCCTTAAGGATGATTGAATGATTGAGTTGCTAAATGATTGTTCTTTGTTGAAAACTATGTGACCACTGTGTGACCATATTAGTAATAAGTTGTTGCAAATGCTGTAATTTGATTATCTGTGATAAGTTGCAACATTGTGAATTCTGTGCCTTGATTTTCTGTGAATGTTTTGCTTTGATTTGTTATTGAACAGAGTATTCACTATACTGTGTAGTCAGAATCTCAAAAAGCTGTTCACAGCAGCCATCATCTGGAAACTTCCTGTGCTTGGCTTTATAGGCACAAAGATAAATAAGAAACTACCCTACCTTTAAAGAGATTTATAATTGAGTAGGCAACCTTTGTTTTCATGGAGTCTTTCCTGCCTAGATTTTGATTGTCCTCTGGATTGTTTTCACCATAGAAGCAAGCTTTTTCATTCGTGGAAAATGCTCTATGAGATATAACTACTCCTTTGCCCTCCTCATTATGAAAATACATTTTAAATGGGCCAGATGACATGTTGGAAATTAGATAACCTAATTCACACTGAGGCCTGCCAAAAATGGATCATAGGATCAAATGCT
Organism: Pseudocheirus occidentalis; assembly: GCA_028646575.1. Classification (NCBI taxonomy): domain Eukaryota; kingdom Metazoa; phylum Chordata; class Mammalia; order Diprotodontia; family Pseudocheiridae; genus Pseudocheirus; species Pseudocheirus occidentalis. The sequence goes on along the minus strand of JAQQSW010005613.1, from coordinate 13,440 downwards.
CTATGAATATTTTCATTTTTACCCAAGTAGTGACAATTTGAAGGACTAAGGTAAATTGATTTTGTCCATAAGGAAGCTATTACTTGATATCTAACCTACTCAAATCATTCCCATAAGAGTAACCTGCATCAAGTATTCACAAGGATTGCCCTTTTCTTCTACTCTTATTATTCACTTTCCCAATTTAATAGTTTATTGTGGCATATTGGCAGCTAAAATGTAGTGTGGGGAGTGCCCTATACATTTATTATAAATTCACTCTTATTTCCATCTTCTAATATTATTCAACTTTTTTTTAAGGAAAGATTAAACTGAGAAAGCAGTGAAAAGAAACCAGTATATTGAATTAATAATCAATTTATGTAATTAGGAATGGAAGCAGAAACGCCTGGTTTTTTGAGTATTTTCCAGGAAAGACCACAATGGTAGAAGGAAATGGGGCTGCAATCACACTTTAACAAGGCTCAGAGGACAAAAAGGGAAACGATACAGAAAGTGCAGAGACAAGTGATAAAAAGGAAACAAAGGCAAGCTGCAATGTGGGACCATGGCATGGGGGGAGTGAAAGAAAGCAGGAAATATGAGGGAAAAAATGAGGGAGTGGACAAGGCAGAGAATATTATTCATGTAACCTTGGATTTGATTTGGGACTACTTAGAAGCTAGAACCCAAATGGAGGTGGAAGACTGCTGAGGAGGAGTGAAGCAGACTTTTGAGATCTCACTTTTATAGGAATTTGGAGAAAACAAACTATTACCTCTGGCAGTTTGAGGTAAATTTATTAATATATCAAAATCAGTTAGCATGTCCACATCATTTCAAAATTGTCATCACCATTTAGAGATCTGCTGGTATTTACTGAGGATAGCTGGGGCTTCTCTGATATTTAAATTTCACAGGACCAAACGACTCTGACAGTGAAACCTAGATTGCTTCCCATGATTTAGCATATGTTACCAGAATGTGATTTTTGGTTAATATATAATACAATTTTGAATTATATTTCTTTACTATTTGGGACAATTTGAATATGACCTCTTAGTTCACTTAGTTCCACTTCACAATCTTATTTTCTGCAGTTGTTACTTCTGACTGGATACTAATAAACTTACTATATTGATTAGAACAGGGAACTGAACAAGATACAATTTCAACACACTTGTCAAAAATTTTTTTTAAAAAGTAATTTTCCCTACTTTGGTCCACTAATTAATTGTTCTTCTTTAGATATTTGTTCCTTTTTTTGCTCAAGTTTACCTAATGTCACCCTCACTAGATGCATGCTTAGAATATGGTTCATAACAATTTCTGTTTCCTTTCCTTTGTGTAACTCTCTAACATTCAATTTCCATTAATGAAACACTCACCAAATAAAAATTATTATGGCTGCTCACAATTTTATTTAATATGGGCTTCTAATATTGGGTGAACACGAATGAAAATAAACTGTAGAGAATAGGTAGGCTTTCAATTTTATATATATTCTCTCAGAAGGGAGAAGAGGTAGGCAAATCAGTTTCTTATATGGGTTCTCTCAGATTTTTAGAGTTTAGCAATGACTTTTTATGTATTTCTTTTTAAAAAAGTTTTATTTATTTATTTTTAGTTTCAACATTCATTTCCACAAGATTTTGAGTTACAAATTTTCTTTCTGTCTTTCCCCTGCCACCCACCCAGTATACCAAGCCTACTGAATACCCTTTCCCTTAATCTGCTCTCTCTTATATCCTTCCCCATTCCCCATCTAACTTCCTGGGAGGGCAAGATGGATTTCTATACCACAGTGAATGAATATCTTATTTTCCAGTTGCATGTAAAAAACACCAATTTTTAGCATATGTTTTTAACACTTTGATTTACAGATTCTTTCCCTTCTTCCCTCCTCACCCACCCCCACTTGGAAGATAAAAAATTCAATATAGGTTGTACATGTGTACATGAGAAACATTTCTGGAGTAGTTATATTGTGAAAGACTAACTATATTTCCCTCCAATCCTATCCAGCCCCCCACTTTTTCTGTTTTCTACTTTGACCCTATCCCTTTTCAAAAGTCTGTGCATCTAACTACCCTCTTCCCCAATCTGCCCTTCCTTCTATCATGCCCCCTTTTATCCCCTCCCCCCCACTTTCCTGTGGGTTATGATACCAAATGAGCATGTATGTTACTTCCTTCATAAGCTAAATTCTATGAGAGTAAGGTTGACCCATTCCCTTTCACCTTTCTGCTCTTCCTCTCCATTGTAACAGTTTTCTCTTACTTCTTTTATGAAATAATTTACCCTATTTTATTTCTTCCTTTCTCCTTTCATTATATTCACCTATCAGCTCTTAATTTTATTTTTAGATATCATCCCTTCATATTCAACTATTCTTGTGCTCTCTATGTACACATGTATACTATGTATACACATATACACACTCACATATGTATTTATAAACACATATACCCTCCTAAACATACATATATGTGTGTATACATGTATGTATGCATGTATGTATGTGTGTATGCAACTATCCTATAGTATTCAACTATCTTCATACTGGGAACTGCCTCATGAGTTACAATTATTGTTTTTCCATATAGTAACGTAAGTATTTTACTTACTTACAACTTTAATAAGTTCCTGATGATTTCTTTTTCTTGTTTACCTTCTCCTGCTTCTCTTGCTTCTTGTATTTGATAGTCAAACTTTCTGTTCAGCTCTGTTTTTTTCATCATGAATGCTTGAAAGTCTTCTGTTTTATTGAATGACCATATTTTCCCCTGAAGCATTATACTCAGTTCTGCTGGGTATGTGATTCTTGGTTTTAATCCTTGCTCCTTTGATCTCTAGAATATCATATTCCAAGCCTTTTGATCTCTTAAATTTAGAAGCTGCTAGGTCTTGAGTTATTCTGATTGTATTTCCACAATATTCAAATTGTTTTTTTTCCTGGCTGCCTATAATATTTTATCCTTGAACTGGGAATTCTGGAATTTGGCTATGATATTCCTAGGAATTTTCTTTTGGGGCTCTTTTTCAAAAGGTGATCAGTGAATTTTAAAATTTCTATCTTGCCCCTCTGGTTCTAGAATATCAGGGCAATTTTTCTTGATAATCTCTTGAAGGATGATTTCTAGGCTCTTTTTTTATCATGCATTTCAGGTAGCCCAATAATTTTAAATTATCTCTCCTGGAACTATTTTCCAAGTCAGTATTTTTTCCAATGAGATATTGCACTTGCCTTCTATTTTTTTCATTCATTTGGATCTCTTTTATAGTATCTTGATTCCTCATGAAATCATTAGCTTTCATTTGCACCCATATAATTTTGAATGAATTATTTTCTTCAGTGAGTTTTTGAAACCTCTTTTCCATCTGAGCAATTCGACTTTTTAAGGCATTCTCCCCAGTGGCTTTTTGGGCCTCTTTTGCCATTTGTGTTAGTCCATTTTTAAGATGTTATTTTCTTCAGTATTTGGGGTGTCTCTTTTAGCAGGCTGTTGACTCACTTTTCATGATTTTATGGCATCATTCTCATTTATCTTCCTAATGTTTCTTCTACTTCTCTTACTTGATTTTCAAATCCTTCTTGAGCTCCTCCATGGCCTGTAACAGTTCAAATTTTTCCTGGAAGCTTTTGATGCAGGATTTTTGACTTTGTTGACTTCTTCCATATTTTGATCCTTTTTGTCCTCAAAAAAGGATTCTATGGTTTAATTGTGCTTCCTCTGCTTGCTCATCTTGCCAACCAATGGCTTGACTTTTGAGCTCTTTACCATGGTAGAACTATGGTTCCAGAGTGGAGAGAGCTATATCCCAAATCACTGGAGTTTATGCAGTTGTGAGAACTATGAGTAGGGTACCTCTCTACAGCCACCACATGTCTTGGCATACTCACCCTAGGACCACCACCCAAGACTGTGACCCAGATACAAGCAGGTCAAAGTAAGAGTGATTATCCTCTGAATGGTTGCTTATTCCTCCTATGATCTGGAGGAGCTTGAAAAGCGGCCATGGGGCACCAGCTGAAGCTGCTGAGCCTCCACCACCTCTTGCCTGAGGGGCAGGGGCCAGACTAAGCTCTTTCATCACTCAGTTCTGATGGAATTCCCTACTGATCTTTTACTTTCTCTTTCCAGTTTATGGGTTGAGAAGTCTGGAAACTGCCACAGCTGAAAGTGATTCACTCTGCTGAAGTCTGTTTTGGCTGGTTTGTGCAGTTGCTTAGGGCTGCCCCATGTCTGTTTCTGTGTAGCTCATATGGGTTTGCACTTGGCTCCCAGTCTAGTATGATAGACCCTTCCTGTTTTCCTACCAGGCTGCCTTGTACAGGAGATTTGTTCCTCTGTCACTTTGTGGGTTCTGTAGCTCTAAAATTTGTTTGTTCATATTTTGCAGGAATTGGAGGTGTTTGGAGCAGAAGCCCAGACAAGTTCCTGCTTTTATTCTGCCATCTTGGCTCTGCCTCCTGTTAATCAGCAATGACTTTTCTATCCATGTATGCTTTTCCCAAGGCTTTGAGAATGGAAATGGTTAGCACTGGTGGATGCTGAAATGCCAGCTGCTATAATTATTTTGGGAGTCACTAGGTGGTTTAGAGGACTGAGTGCTGGGCCTGGAATCAGGAAGGCTCATCTTCCTGAGTTCAAATCTGGCCTCAGACACTTATTATGTGGTTTGGGGCAAGTCACTCAACCCCATTTGCCTCAGTTCCTTCTGTAAAATACGCTAATGAAAGAGATGGCAAACCACCTCAGTATGTTTGGCAAGAAAGCCCCAAATGGGGTCACAGAGTGTCAGATACAGCTTAATGATGACCAAGATACAATGTTAAATAATCATATTAGCTTCTCTCAAAACTCCTGTTCAGGAAAACTAAACTCACCCATGTGGCTATGCATATGTCAGCTGTCCTGAACCTTCTCCCCTAAGGCCAAGGAAGATATCATTATCTCATTAAGGGACAGTATTTTTTGTTACTAAATTAAAAATAAATTCCAGATTTCTTCCCATCCAGCAGAAAATCTTAGTAGCTCTAAAAACTGCTGGTAGAGGGCATGACTATACCTATGGAAAGTAAGAGAAATAATAGCTATAAGATGTCCTTCCTTGAGTGCCAGCCTCTTTCTAATGATGCCTGTAGGTTAGCTATACATTCTGCCCGTCTCACCTGAAAATACTGACTTCATGAGTCAGTCTGAGATGTACTTTTCCCATTTCTTTTCCAAGAAATTTCACATCACAAATTAGTGGATAGAAAATATGCTCTAAATCACTATTGATTTAGGAATGCAGAGCAGAACAACTTTGAGGTACCACATCTCACCAGTCAGATAGGCTAAGATGACAAAACAGGAAAATGACAAATACTGGAGACTATGTGGAAAAATTAGAACACTAATGCATTGTTGGTGGAGCTGTGAATTGATACAGCCATTCTGGAGAGCAATCTGGAACTATGCCCAAAGGGCTAAAAATAATTGCATACCCTTTGACCCAGTAATACCACTTCTGGGGTTGTATCCCAAAGATATCATAGAAGTGGAAGACCCATATGAACAAAAATATTTTTTGCAGCTCTCTTTGTGGTGGCAAAAAGCTGGAAATTAACAGAATGCACATCAACTGGGGAATGGCTAAACAAGTTGTGGTATATGAATGTAATGGAATACTATTGTGCTATAAGAAATGGAGAGGAGATGGACTTCATATCTACCTGGATAGGCTTATTCAAACTGATGCTAAGTGAGAAGATCAGAACCAGGAAAAATTTGTACACAATCACAGACACATTGTTTGTGTGATGACCAAAGTTGATAAACTGGACTCTTCTCAGCAATGCACAGTTGTAAGAGAACTCTACAAGTCTCAGGATGGAAATAGATGGATTGTCTACACTTAGAGAAAGATCTACAAAGAACAGAGATTAAATGGAGACTGAAGCAATTTATATACAATCATTCTTTTTCATGTTTGGTTTTGTTTCTTTTTTTCCCGTTGTTCACTCCATTGGTTATAGCCCTTCTACACAAGCAGATTAATGTCCAATATGAAAGTATTTGCAGATCCTGTACTTGATTGCATGACACCATGTGGGCGGGGGAGAGAGAAAATTTGAAACTCAAGGGACTATGGAACTGAATCTTGTAAACTAAAAGTAAATAAACAAACCAATTAAAATTTCAAAAAAAAGAAAATATAGCAAAGATATATTAGTGTGTTGTAGTCAATAATAACAAATGTGGAACAATGGGTACATCTTTCTGAGCACTCCTATCTCTTTAACACATAAAATCTTAGGCTATTTAGCTTTGATTCAACTCAGGCATGCTTACATTTAGATTTATATAAATTACATACACACATATAGATGTACACACATATTTTTATAATATTTATATAAAATCTGAATTCCCTTTTGTCATTAGCATGCTACCTAACATTTGATTATTTTGCTTTGGAAGTATTAGACAACACAAAATCCTACCTCTCTATGTTGCTTAATGATTTTTTAATATGCTTCAGCAGAGCAAGATTCTTTAGTTTCTCTTCCAGCAAAGTTCTTTCATGAATATCTGAAGATAATACAAAATTACTTAATGGATGTAATTATGTTGATTATTTTGCCTCAAAGATTTATTGATTACCAGCTATCAGGACATGAAACTTGTACTAATATGTCAAAAGATATCTAAATGAATGGCTGAATAGAATTACGGAGATACTGTATGAAGGGTTTTTAAGATGGCATGGGAAAGAATAATAAAAGATAAACACAGAAGACTTTCATGGGATGCCGCCTGCTTCAGATTAGAGGACTAATTAAAAGGTCATACCACTTGTGAATTATGAAGACCTTTGAAATTTTTTCTTTAAAATGTTATTTTTTTTTAAATCAAAGGATTGGAGAGAGGAAAGGAGGTAAAACTGAAAATGAATTAGTTTTAATTCATGGTAGCAACTCCAATAAAAGTTATGAATTGGAGGAGATAAAAAGTAATGGCATTTTAAGATCTTGTATTTCATTAATTTATGTCGTCTCACCCTAATTAACAGAGATATTTTAAAATGCCTACTTAAAATCAAAAGCAGAATTCCCAAATGTGGATTCTTCACCATCATAATTATGATAATCATCATCATTAAGTATTTGCTGAGCAGCTATTCTGTGCATAAGCCTTAAATTTCAGAGAGAAATTAGAACTTCCTGATTTATGACATGATGAAACACGAAAGATATGTATATACATACATGCCCATGTATTAAACTATGCATTGTTATACATGCATATTATACTTTGCATGTATGGGTATTACATGTATATATATGACTCTGTATATACTAAATATCTTGTGTCAGTACATGGCAAATTCACATCTGTTTCATGATCCATAGCCTTTCCCTTGGCTCTTTATATCTCCTTTATATTTTAAACAAATAATTTTTTTTTCTGTTGGGTCATGGGATTTTAGACCTTCAAATTCAAGGCCCAATTTTTATTTTTGTTCAGAAATAATGCTTAGAATTGTTCTAGGAGCAGCTATGTGGAAAAGTGGCCAAAGCACTGGCTTTGGAGTCAGGAAGGCATGAGCTCAAAGCCAATCTCCCTTATTTGCTGTGTGACCTTGGGCAAGTCTTGTAACCTTGACTACTTCAAATAAAACTGAACAAATATACAAATAAACAAAAAACAACAAACTGGTCTACCTCTTGATTTTGAATGTTAAATCTATCTTTTTTGATCCTGACTTCCTATCCCAATCATAAGTTTTTCTTTACTCCTTTATATTTATCAAGTCTGTTTTTGATATTTTTTCCAGTTTTTCATTTTTTTGGTTCTTTTTATAATGTATAAGGTCTTTTAAAATTCCCATCTTATTTTTGTTCTCATATATATAACATTCCCTAATTTGGGGGCAGTGAGGCCATGGAATCAGTGAGTACTCTGTTTTGAAGTAAGGATAATTGTGAGAAAATTAAAACATTTTCATTGGAACAGTATAACTTTGACCAACTTAAAATTGTTTTTTAAAACCAAATTCTTGCTTTCCTCATATGTAAAACAGAACAATTGAAATAGAATCCTTTAGAATCTTTTAAAACTTTGAAGTAATGTTATAAACTTTCTATTTTTATTTTCCTTTGAGCCAGACCTGGGATTTGACTGGTGGGAAAACATCTTCAGCTGATGCAGATTTGTTCTTTTTCTGCAACTTAAACTCATAAGTTTTCTCCTGTAATATGAGGAGGGTAAGAGACTTGCTCAAAGTCAAACCATCAGTATATGTCAAAGGCAAGAATTAAACCCATGTGTTCCTTATATAAAAGGGTCTTTTTCAGTCATACTGTGTGATCTATTTATCTATACTTCTTCAACATAAAACAAAAGGAAGTTTTATGCTACAGAAGATATACCTAGATTCTCTTCCAAATTCACATGTGAATCTCACAATTTGGCATGAACTTGATAATGTTTTCCACATAATAACTTTATGGATAATAATAATGATGATAACACAATTCTAGGAGCATTAATTTCCAAAATTCTTTAGGAAGCTGTCAGCTTTCAATATGTCTTTGCAGACTGAACATCTTCAGTAAATGATAGTTTACTTTTTCCCACCAGTATAAGTAGATAAAGATTAAATTATCTGTTCATTAGTTCGCCTGTGCCAGGTGGATATACAGAAAAGCTTTTTTCTCCTTTATAATATCATATATTGATCTTGCAAATTGCCAGAGAAGAAGTCAGAGCATTTGCTGGCAGTTAAATGTGATGTGCTCTTAAAAAAAATTCCCATTTTAGAATGCATGTGAATAGTTGAAAGACAGTGAACTTCATCCATAGAAGGCAGACATCATACATTAAGCAGTATCATAGAACTAATGGAATATATTTGACAAATGATGCATGATTTTTCCAGTAAAAAATTATTTTGACATGTAATTATAATTCTTAGAACTGTTTTAAAGAGCTTGTATTCATCTCTCTTGGATTCTGGAGTACATGTCAAAGACTACACTAGTCTTTTTCATTCATAAACTTATTCACAATGATAAAAAAAAGAACAGACGGATGTGAAGGTTGATATTTAAGGAAGCATATTACTGCTCAATGAATATTCTTTACACATTCATAGTAATTTCTAGATATCTACCTTCTCCAGTTCCTCAAAGTTAAGGTGACATTGAAACACGAAATTTTGTGCTTTAAAAAATATTAAATTGGATGTGGCTAGGTGGTGCAGTGAATAGCACACCAGCACTGGAGTCAGCAGGACCTGAGTTCAAATCCAACCTCCAACATGTAACATTTACTAGCCATGTAACATTGAGGAAGTCACTTAACCCCAAATGCCCTGCCTTCCCCTGTCCAAAAAGAAAAAGAAAGAAAAAAAATAATAAATCAGCCTGATGACCAATAAATGTTGCAATAATAATTTGGAAAGCAAAAATTCTAGTGAGTTCCCAATATTTTTATTTCTTTTCCATGGAGATTTTATTTATGTTAGGTTTTAATCCTATGTGAAATGATTGAATAATTTTATTTATTAAACAAAAATATTTAAATAAATAATATACAAAATATGTAATTCTTATCTACAGAGCCCAATTCCAGGTATCTCTTTGTCTCTGACCTGCCTATAATTTCATTGTTGAAACATTCTTTGAACTTAAATCATACTCTACATAGAGAAAAAAAAATAATGATGTGATTAAGAAAAACAGAGGAATAACTGAAAGATATAAATATTTTACACATTTACCATTAAATTTTTCTTAAAATTATATTACTCTCTTTACCTTTTTCAAGATCTTTATTTCTGGATATTTCCTTTTCCCCTCTCATAGCAAGTCATGATTTCTAACATGGAAAGTAAAACAGTTCAACAAAACAAGCTAATATAACAATAAATGTAATCTCCCACCTCCATAAAGAAAGGAGTAGATGCTTGTTTTCTTGTCTCTGTGATCCAGCCAGGTTATTATAATTCCACAGTACTCATTTATTTTTTAATCCTCATTTACATTGATATACACATTGTATATATTGTTTTCCTATTTGAATTTATTTGACTTTGCATCACTTCATTCTTCATATTCCCTGAATCTTACAATCTAGTAAAAGTCAGTTGCATTCATGGTCGTTTGTTCAGCCATCCCCTGATTGATAGACATTTAATTTGTTTTTATTTCTTTGTTATCATACCAAAAGGATGCTATGAATAGTTTGGAGGATATGAGACCTCTCTCTTTCTTTCTGTCTTTCAGTATATACTTAAGCAGTGGTATCTGAGGATGAAAGAAGATGAACCTCTTTAGGCACTGTCTCAGAATAATTCCAAAATGCTTTTAAGAATATTTGTAAATATTAAAAGCTCCACTATAGATTTGTTTGCCCACCTTATCACTTCTTTTTTAGCAGCAATTCTTTTGAAACTTTTTCTTATCTTTGCCCATTTTCTGGATGTGAGTTGAAACCTCACACTTGTTTTGAATTGCAATTCTGTCATTTTCCATACTTAAGAGTAATCTTTGATAAAGCTTATTATATGCAATTCATATATTGAAAACTTTTTTATCCATTAATCCTTTGGGAAATATCTCTCAGTCTTATATATTCATGTATATAGCCTATGAATAATGTCCCAAAAAACTTCGAGCAGTTTTAAATTTTAGTACCTTAAGACCATATTAAAACTTTTTGGAACACTATGTTTATATCATGTATATCAGATATATATCAAAGACATTTAATAAAAAGAGACTTCCTTTGATACTTTACTTTTTTTTATATAATGAAGTCAAGTCAATAAGCATTGATTAAGTGCCTATCATGTGCTAAGCTCTGGGGATACAAAGAAAGGCAAAACAAGTCAAGGAACTCAAATTCTGATGGGGAGACTTGAACTATTTAAACAGCTAGGTACATCAAACAAAGATCAAATATGTTCATGTCAGAGGAGAAGGAACTAGTGTCTGTGGGGATAGGGAAAAACCTTCTGAAAAGGTGGGGGTAGAAAGAAAGAAGTAATGAAAGAATCTAAAAGTTGGAGATGAGGAGAGAGAGCATTTCAGGGATGGGATGTAGCCAGTGTGAAGGTAGGGACAGGAGATGGAGTGTGAATTATCATCTCTAAGAACAGCTAACCTTCTAATTTCTCTCAGATAATTGATTGATGGTTATATGTCAGTCTTGCCTTTCTTTTTAAAAATCGATTTGTTTATTTTTGTTTACAGGATTCAGTTCAACAATCCCTTGAGTTTCAAATTTACTCCTCTCCTTCTCCCCCACACCCCATGGCAGCATATAATCAAATATAGGATCTGCAAATACTTTCACATTAGACATTAGTCTCCTTGTATAGAAGGGTTGTAACCAACGGAGTGAACAATGGGAAAAAATAAAGAGAAACAAACATGAAAAAGAATGATAGCATGTAGATTGTTTCAGTCTCCATTTAAACTCTGTTCTTTCTAGATCTTTTTCTGAATGTTAATATGTCCTTCTATCCTGAGACTTGCAGAGATTTCTTATAACTGTGCATTTCTGAGAATAGTCCAGTTTATCAAAGTTGGTCATCACACATACAATGTGTCTATGATTGTGTACAAATTTTTCCTGATTCTGTTCTTCTCATTTAGCATCAGTTTCTATAAGCCTCTTCAGGTGTATATGAAGACTGTCTCCTCCCCATTTCTTATAGCACAATAGTATTCCATCACATTCATGTACCACAACTTGTTTAGCTATTCCCCAATGGATGGGCATTCCCTTAATTTCCAGTGTTTTTCCACCACAAAGAGAGCTGCAATAAATATTTTTCTACATATGGATCTTCTTCCCTCTTCTATGATATCTTTGGGATACAACACTAAAAGTGGTATTGCTGAGTCAAAGAGTATGCAATTATTTATAGCCTTTTGGGCATAGTTCCAGATTTCTCTCCAGAATGGCTGTATCAATTCACAGCTCCATCAATAATGCATTAGTCTTCCAATTTTTCTACATTCTTTCCATCATTTGTCATTTTCCTGTTTGGCCATCTTAGCCAATCTGACTGGTGAGATGTGGTACCTCAAAGTTGTTTTGGTTTGCATTTCTTCAATCAATAGTGCTTTACAGCATTTTATGTACTTATAGATATTTTTAATTTCTACCTCTGAAAATTGCCTGTTCATATCCTTTGATCATTTATCAATTGAGGAATGACTTGTATTCTTATAGATTTTACTTAATTCCTTGTATATTTTAGGAATGAGGATTTTATCAGAGACACAGGTTGTTAAAATTCGTTCCCAATTTCCCACTTCCCTCTTAATCTTGGTTACATTGGCTTTTTACAGAAACTTTTCTATTTAATGTAATCAAGATTATTGATTTTACATTTTATAATGCTCTACAACTCTTCTTTGGTCACAAAATCTTTCTACTTCATAAATCTGACAGGCAAACTATTCCTTGCTTGACCAGATTACTTAAAATATCAACATTTATACCTAGATTGTGCACCTATTTAGCCTTAACTTTGGTGTATGGCATTAGATGATGGTCTATGCCCAGCTTCTGCCATACTATATTCAAATTTTCCCAGCAGTTTTTGTCAAATAGTGAGTTCTTATGTGAAAAACTTGGGTCTTCAGGCTTATCAAACAGAATATTAGTATAATTGTTGACTACTGAGTCTTTTGTACAGAGTCCATTCCATTGATCTACTATTCTAGTCCTTAGCCAGTACCAAGAAGTTTTGGTGACTGCTGCTTTCTATTAGAGATTAAAATCTGGTAGGCTAGGCCACCTTCCTGTGAAGCCAATCAACAGTAGATTCCTGAGAGAATGCTACTGTGAACAGTTCTTAAGATTTGGATTACACAGTATTGGTGAACACTCTGTTTATTCCATTACAAAACAAGATTCAGTACAATGTTTGCAATATCAGTAATTCACAATATTATAAAACAAGGAAAGTACAGAGAAGAATCACTTGGTTTCCCTAAGGGGGGAACCAGCTTCACATTTTTAGATTCAACCAATCAATTAACAAAAGGAATGACCTAGTTTTTCTAAGAGGGAGTTGATTCAATCAATAATTCACAATATACTGATCTTCCACTCATGGGGCAACCATTAACTTTAGTTTCGAAACAAAGTTCTTAGACAACCACACAAACCTTCCACCTCTTGATTTCTAACAAACCTCAGTTTAGTCCAAGGGGAGGCCTTTTCTTCATTTTGACTCTGGGTAGTCTCTCTGATTCCCTGGATCCTCTTCCCTGATCCCAGCTCCCTCCTGAGTCTGTCAAACAATCACCTAGAGTCAGGAGCAGAAAGCTTACAGGTTCTCATCCAGTCCTCAGGGATGAACAGCTCCCAGGTCCTTGTCCTCAGCAAACATCAGTTTCGTCCAAGGGGAAGCATTTTCTTCATTTTGACTCTGGGTGGTCTCTCTGAT
>JAQQSW010005612.1:0-14147 GCA_028646575.1 Pseudocheirus occidentalis | reverse complement strand
AAAAAAAGCAAAGCACAAAGGTCTCTGATAGATACCCATTGACCACATGTCAACCTCAGATAAATAAGAGCCTGAGAACACAATCCTTATAGCATTTTCTCATTCACCTGAACTGGAGCTAATCAGACAAGGACAGGCCAAGGTAATGTTTGCCCACTTTTTCTATTGCTATCTTTTCCTTTTCCAGTCATCTATACATCTGGATAAGAATTCATTTAACAGAAAGTTAAATAAACACACACATATTTGCATGTAGAGAATGTACTTTATGTTATGTTTCTTCATAAACATCATCTCCCCTAAGAAAGTCCAAATCATGTGGAAATAAGAAAAAGAGAATGTATAAAATTTCTTTTCAGCCTGTTGTCTAGTTTTCATTAGGCTTACTGCCTGATTTCCTTAAAACGTGTTCTTATATCGTCTATAGTCTGTATATAGGGGTCAATACTTATTTCTCTGATATTTTTGATAATGCTCATTTACTTTTTTTCCCCATCAAACTTAGAGATACTTTCAGACACTTATTTAGACTCTCTTTTGCATGATTTTCTCAGTTCTAAGAAAAATTCCCAGAGGGACTAAGTCAGTACATGCAAGGAGGAAAAGAAGAGCTGAAAGGGCTCTCTATCACCAACTCTATTTGTGACCCTTTTTTCTCATCAACTGTAGGTTAAGTGGGGATGATAAAGAAAAGAAGTGAAAAAAGAGCAGAAGAGAAAAAAACCTCCTCTTTCTGATTTGCAAGAGTTCCCACAGTTTTTCTCTTCCTTTCTTAGTCTCCTGTTCTTCACCTTTTTTTTTCCTTCTGTTATCAGATAGACTCTGGTTTCCCTTAAATGAAAAAAAAGTGACCAAACAACCAAACAAGAACTTTGCTTGAACAATTCTTCCTACCATTCGTTCTTTCCTCTTCTCATAGTCAAGCTGTTCATACAAAGTATCCATCAATTTATTTATTCACTCCTTCCTTTATCTGTCTATCTATCCATCTATCTATCTATCTATCTATCCGTCTGTCTGTCTGTCTTTCTATCTATCGTCTGTTTATCTATTTATTTTTGCCTGTTGTTTTAATTTCTGATATGTTCATTCTCTTAACTCCTTAAAATATAGCACCTGCTTCAACACTTGAGACGACCCTACTTTATAGAAAGTTTACTCTTCTTAGTGAAATCTAAAGGCCCTTTTTGCATTCCTCCTCCTCTTTGATCTTTTAGAAGCATATAAAACAATTGACTACTCTGTCCCTCTTGAAATTTATTCCTTCTTTGGCTTTTGTGATACACAAACCAGCAACAGATGGCAGAAATTAAAGAGAAATAAGTGTTAACGATGATTTTAAAGTTTCTAGCATTAAAGATTGGAAGAAGGACAGTGCCTCCAGCAGAAATAAAAGTAACCCTAGTGTCCAAACCAAGGATGGGGAACCTGCCACCTCGAGGTCACATCTGGCCCTCTAGGTCCTTGGGTGCAGCCCTTTGAATCCAAACTTCACAAAACAAATCCTCTTTTGTTTTGTGGATTTGTTCTGTGAAGTTTGGATTCAGGGAGCTTCTCAGCTTACAATGGTTTGTCTACACATTTAGACATTCTAGGGAAGAACCAAAAGAAGAAGCATAGGAATGGGATAGAAAGTGCCCGCTAATGCTCAAGGATTTCTTCTTGTACCATGAGACAACCAAGGTTTTTCCTTCCTCTTTTGATGTAGACTTTTGCTAATGGAGCTAATGTGGCTCCTTTCAGGAGCCACAATCTAGTGGTGAGTTTTGTCTCTGTACTTGGTTTGGAATTCAGTCCAGTTGCATTCAATCAGACCCTCAAAAGATCATTACTACCTCTCTAATGGGAGTGCAGAGGCCAATTTCTCATTTTTTCAATGATTCATGAAGTTAACAGCAATAGCAATAAACCATCAAGATGCAGCACCTTTTGTGTGTACCCCCTAGGCAAGTTATTAATCCACTATATCCTGATTTCCTTGATCAACCACAAGGGCAGAACCAAGCTAGATTCAGCATTGTCCATCCCTAGGGTTTTTGAAGGAGGTGAAGTGCTTTGATTGAGGTCATATATATTTGGACTGTTGGCTGTTAAAATTTCTTCTTGATATCTCATTGCTTTTAAAATGTTCTTGTTCTCACTATAAAATGAAGCCATCTGATATATCCTGACTGATTTAAAGGGAAGAAATTCATTCATTAGGGACTTATAAATATTATAATAAATAGTTTTGAACCTGAATCTGGGAAATTTCTTGGAAGTTGCTGCCTGAGGCTGTTGTTACATGTAAAAAGCATCTGGATACTGACTGATTCATGTGAAGAAGAAACTGGATGTTGCTACCCACTGGAGGGAATTCACAGTTACCATGGTGGATAGCATAAAGCTGTGAGGGTTTGGAAGTCCACAGATCTCAAGCCAGGAATGGAGATAAAATTCATAGCTGTATAGTTTCTTCCTTCTCCCGGTTCTTCAGGTTCAGTCATTGTATTCATAATCATATTTTCCTCTTTATTTCTATCCCATTATCTGTTTCTTCACATTCTCCCATAAGCTCTTCTTCCATGTGGGAAATACAGATTGCAAAGCTGTTGATCTAATGATCATAATAATGGACTTAATCCTGGTTGGGTAATCAGCAAGACAAACACATCAAATCACACATGTCTTGTCTCACTGTAATTCCCTATGAATATTATAGAGCAGAGATCTTAACCTGGGTTCTGAGGACTTAAAGAAAAATTTTTTTATAATTGCATTTCAATATAATTGGTTTCCTTTGTAATCCTATGTATTTTGTGTGTTTAAAAACATGTTTTGAGCAGAGGTCTACAGGCTTTACTGGACTGCCCAAGGGGTCAATGATTCAAAAAAGATGGAGAACCCCTGCTCTACACCATCATTATGGAGCTTGATAAAAGACGAGTTGGGGACAAATAACAGTTTCCAAAATCCATCTGCTATTTCTTCTTTTCTCCTTCAAAAAAAAAGGTATTGGAAAAATGCCTCCTTATTTTCCAGAATAGTGCATAGGGTAAGGCTCCTGCTTTACGTGCTCTGCATTGCAGGAATTTAACGCTTGGCTGATTTCTAGAGATAGCTCACAGATAAGCAGAAGAGATGGGCTTAGCCTCTGTGGTCTTTAGAAGTTTTTAGTATTTATTGGGTACTCCAAATGTTTTAGGCAAATACAGAACTATTTAACAAATAATTAATGAAATGTGTCTATCAAATATGTGATGGTCCCCAAATTAATATGTATCAGCAATAATGCCATTTCTCTAATTAGTTCTAAGTACTCTTCTTTTCTTTTGAGTTGCAATTCATTAATCCTCACACCACACCTGTCTTGAGGGGGAAAAATAGTTAAATTTGTATTCTTATTTTATAGATGAGAAAACCAAATCCCAAAGAAATAAAGTACTTGCTCAGGGTAATACAGGTTTTAAATGGTAAAGTCAAAATTTGAATCCAGCTCCTTAGACTCCAAAACCTTTGTTTTTTCTATGGCACTAAAATTCTGGTCTTTATAAATATTATCCCAAATTACATAAAAATAAGTAAGAAATCAGGGTTATATCTTGTATTTCAAGTCTTAGTCCATGATCTGACTAATGATCTAGGTATTTTGAACATAAAAAGAAAACAGATACTGGGTTTGAAAAGAACTTTACATATGTGATTATCTCATTTGCTCATTTGATTTTTAAATTTATTTTCCTAGAACCTAGAATGTGAGATCTGGAAGAACACTGAGTTTAACCCTCTAATACTAAAAATGAAGAAACCGAGGGGGAGAGTCATGAAGTACCTTGTTCAGAGTCACTGGCTGTCATTCTGTTTTTGGAGGTGATAATGTGGGTGGTGAGTCTTTGTATCTGTGTGTGTATGACTAAAGAGGCAATTGAATCTTTACACAATGGAGTACTTACTGGAGTTCCATATTTTATGGGGCTAAATTTAGGAAAACTCTCAACCTGCCTTTTTTGGGTCTGAACTACTATGTATCAGGACACATGAAAGACTATGTTTTATTGAGCTGCTATCATGGATAAACTGAGGTTCAAGGAACTGACTTCTCCTTCACCCATTTTTTCATTTAAACAGAAACAAAACATTTAAATACCTATTAACTTTATTGCCTCTAAAAACTACCCTTGATCTTTTTATGATAGGATGACCCGACTCCCCAGAGACATTCAGTAGCTTATCAATTGCCACTGTACGTTTGTTGTTATGGTCCCTAATCACAAAATTTTCAACTTGGAAGAGACCTCAGAGGTCATTTAATTTAACTTCCTATTCAATGAAGGAACCTTTAGAGCACCCTTAATAAGCCTCTGCTTGAATGTTTTTAATAACAGGAATCTCAATGCCAAAGGCAACCAATGAGTAGTGGATAGAATGCTGGATCAAAATTCAAATCTAGTTTCAGGTACCTACTAGCTGTATGATCTTGGGCAAGTCACTTAACTTCTGTCTGCCTCAGTTTCCTCAACTGTAAAATAGGAATACTAATAGTCCCTACCTCCCAGGGTGGCATGAAGATAAAATGAGATATTTGTGAAGTGCTCGGCACCTAGTAGATACTTAATAAATTCTTGTTCTTTTCCCATCATAAGACATTTTGGGGCAGCTCTCTTTGACAGGCAATTTTTCTTTGCACAGAAGAGCGAACCCTGTGGTCAAGAAAGTGGTCAAATTAGTTTTTTTCTTCTTCCCTATATATAGCCTGATAATGGAGTACATAAGATGTAGGACTTTTTTTTTTTTTTTGCTTTTTGGAGGGCAGTTGGGGTTAAGTGACTTGCCCAAGGTCACATGGCTAGTTTTTGTGTTAAGTGTCTGAGGCCGGATTTGAACTCAGGTCCTCCTGACTCCAGGGCCAGTGCTCTATTCACTGCACCACCTAGCCGTCCCCAGATATAGGACTTTTTAAAATTTTTGACCAAATTGAAAAAGTTCCTCAGTCAACCTGAGGAGGTTATAGGGCAATGGTCATTGGATAAAGGCTGATGGAATACTCAGAACTCTTAGTGACTGAATGACTGAGGATCCATTATATATCTTGTAGTCTATAAAAAACAAACTGGTCCTATTCTACTTACGCTCTCAACTCTTGAGGACTTGCTCTTCACCTTTTCTCCCTATACCTTCCCTGTAATATACCATGGGGGAAGAGGATTCCCTACTTCCCCCAACCAGAAATAGTAATGGTAGCTCATGGCAGAACCACATGGTTATTTGAGACATGCACTCAGAGAGGAAAAAATAATGATGTTGTTTCCTAAACTCCAACTTTCTGTGTAGAGATGGGGGATTCTTAATTTCTTAGACAGCATGATTCCATAATCTTGTCTTAAAGTAGGAAAAGGAGGTTTCAAGGCCAGCACAAACTCTGGGGGTCACCTCATGAGCCACTTCAAATTCAGAAGTTCTTGGGGGTTCCAGACTCTGACTCTTTTAGAGAAAAGATTGCCTGTTAAATTCTGTTTGTTTGTTTTTTTAAGGAAACAATTCACATAGTTCCTGTGCAATATTCTGCTTATAATGCCACTCCAGGTAGAGATTTTTGTTCCATTAAAAAAAAAAAAAGTATTGCGATGCTCTAGTTGAGGATTTTGGCATAGCCAGAAACTGAAGAGAGTAGAGTGGAAACTAAAGCCCAACAGATCCAGCAGGGCAACATCTGGCAGATGCTAGAGATCAAGGTTAGGAGAGCAGGGTGAAGACACAAAAGCATCCATAGGTAGCAGATCCATGAGCTGTCCCTTTTCACGTATTCTTTGGTAACATGTATTCCTTATAAACATGCCTCTTTTGCTTCCTTTTATTTACATGTACACTCCCTGCTGATGCTTAGTATATTTGTAGGAGAGTGTATCCCAGGTTTATAGGGGAGATCTTTTGTGGCTAACTTTCTTGCTATGCCATTTCAGTAAATGACTTTGTTTTGAACTAATTTTAAGTCAGCAAGCATTTATTAAGTGTCTACCGTGTGCTAGGCATTGTGGTAAGCACTAGGGATGTATAGAAAGGCAAAAGACTATCCTTGTTCTCAAGAAGCACACAGTTTAAGGGAGGAGATAACATATACACAAACTATGTACAAACAAGACAGATATAAGATAAATGGGAGATAATTAATAGAAGGAAGGCACTAGAATTAAGGGGTAATTAGGAAAGACTTCTTGCCGAAAGTGATATTTTAGCTGGAACTCGAAGGAAGCCAGGGAAGCCAGGAGGCAAAGATGAGGAATGAAAGAATTCCACGATTGGAGGACAGCCAGTGAAAATGCCTAGAGTTGGAAGATAGAGTGGTTTGTGTATGGAACAGTAAGGAGGCCAGTTTTACTGCGTTCACAGGAGTGTGAGCAACATATAATTGTATCCTCTGGCTATGTTGAAAGGTAAACATATTGTCAGGGGTTTGTGAATAATAACTTTAGATTTGTGAGACTTCAAAGAATACCTTGAACCTGAGGTCACCATTGTCTGGGGGGGGACCCATCCTGTGGGTTGGGGAGTGCCCCAGGTGCTGTGCTGCTTCTAATTGTTGCACTGTGGAAGAGGTTCAATGGACAAGATGAAGAGCATGTCCTCCAGAACTGAGAACTTGAGTAATGGGACAGTTTGCTTTTATAAACCATAAACAATATGATTGATCCTCAGTTAACCAGTCACTAGAAGTTCCCTGTGTCTTATCACTTGTCTTCATCCAGTATCAAGCACTTTATAACTTCATCTGATTAACTGATGAATTTTTTTTTCAATTTGATCAACAGTCAACAATGTTTCACACCTTGCCATGTCATCAAATTGTATTGGTAACTCCCATATTTGATCAGAGTCTCCCCATACCTACATACTTTACAAGTATATTGAGCCCCAAGCTGCTTGTCTTTAAATTTCACCCTCAGGGTCTAGTTCTAACCTTTGGAGTGACATTGTGTGTGTCTGTTTCTTCTATCGTAGCTCTTCGCATATTTAAAGACTCTAATGGGTACGCATTCCAATCTTAGCCTTTTCAGGCTAAATATCCCTATACTAACCCTTTCTTCATATGATATGGCTCCAGATCATTTCTGTCTTTCTTCATTTGGATAGAATGCCCACAACTGAATACCATACTCCAGATGTGGTCAGACCAGTAGTGAGTTGATTAAGGATATTAGTTTTTTTTTACTCTGGACATTATATGTCTACCATTGTCCACTAACTTTTCATTGATCACATAATACTGTTAACTCATGCTGAATTAGTCAGCTAAAATACCCAAATCTTTTTTCATATAAACTGCTATTAGGTCAACTTTCCCTCATGTGTGGGGAAGCATTGTTTTCTCCCCTAAGTTCAGTACTTCATGTTTATATCTATTGAACTGAATCTTGTGAATTTGGGCCCATCATTCTAGCCTGTTACGATGTTTTTGAATTGATCTTTTGTTTATATATGCTGCATAGGTATCTGTCACACAGCATTGCCACAAACAAGATGCTTCACGATACCTTTGTAAATATGTTACAACTAAACCCATTCCTATCTTCCTCTCCCTTTTATCCTTTTCTCCCCTCTCCCCTTCCCCTTCTCATTTCCCCTTTCTTCTTTCACTATTCTCAGTCCCCCCTTTCCCCCACTTTCACACACTTTCTGTCTTCTCTTTCACTTTTATTGCCCTTCTTTTATCTCTAACATTGTTACCCATCTTCATCCTGTGACAGTGTTTCATCTTAACTTTATGCTTTCATGGTCTCAACGAATGACTTGAAAGAATAGCATACCATAGATATTTTCATCCAAGTCACTGATAAAAATGATTGACTATGATAGGAACAAATATTAGAGATTTTGATTCAAATGAACATCAATGGATTAATAAATATTTTCTTCATATTATTACTCAACCTGCAACCCATCTATTTTTTTTTTACCTTCAAAGAATTTTCCAGATTGTCTAGTTCAATCTCTTTGCTTTCCAAATAAGGAGATCAAAGCCTAAGAAACATTAAATGACTTGCTCAATACCACACAGTAGGTTAGTGGTGGAGTCAGGATGAGAAATAAAGTCTCTTTATTCTTGTTTGAGTGGGTTTTCCACCACACAGGTTCCTACTAATTGTACAACCATCTAGTCCACATTTCTCCATATTGTCCCCAAGGATAATGATGAGAGACTTAGTTGAAATGAGGTATTCTGTATATACAGAATTACTCTGCCTCCCAGGCTAATGACCTTATCCATACTAGGGAATATACCTTTCTAATCCGTATATTCCCACACCACCTAAGACTGTCTTCTAGTACTTAGTAAATATTTGTTTAATTGAAAACAGAAAGTGAAATCAGATTGAAACAGTCTGCCAGTGAGTCCACTGCTGGTTCATAGTGATTACTGCTTCCTTTTCTAAGTACTTACAAATTAATGCTTTAATAATCTGATCTAGAATCCTACTAAAGATATATATCAGGCTCACTTAATAGCAAGTTATAAGAAAATGCTTTTTAAAAATTGTTTTGAAACTAGGACTTTCGCTAATTGCCAGTTTTGTTCACTTCTCCTGTATAATAAATATAATAATATATATTATTTATATATAATATATTATATAAATATAATAATATTTATAATAGTAATAATAAATTACTATTTATATAACACTTTAAGATTTGCAAAGTGCTTTAAATATATTGTGTCATTTCATACTCAGAAGAACCCTGTTAGAAAAATTCTATTATAATACCTTAATTTCCCAAAGACAATTGAAGGTATTTTAGAGACCATATTGACAAATTCTTTTAGTATTTCATAATGTTTTCATTATCCAAGTTTGGGCAGATCTGAATGCATTTAAAGTAACTTGGTGCTCTCTTACCATCTCTTTACGTGTTTTGAACTTTGAGTTCTCCTTAACATGGTTGTATTTTTCTTTTCACCTTGATAAAAGTGATATCTTATTGGTAAAGAAGATCCAAGTGAAATAGGCATTCGGCACTTTCTCTTTGTCATCTATTCCAAGCAGAGAATCAACCCAGTTCAACACAACCAACATTTCTAAAATATCTACAAAATGCTAGGTACTCTGTTAGATGATTAGGTTACAAAGATTGAAATGAGACGGTCCTTGTCCTCAAGGAGGAAACAATACAGAAATAAAATAATCCATGTGAATTTAAGTTGGGAGGGAGCATTCACAATTTGCAATGCAGATTAGGTGGCACTCCTGTCTAGAAGGAAGATAAAAATTCTGAGAAGTAGTGATAGGAGGAGGAAATGAACTCCAATAATAGACAACAGCTTATGTGAATGCCCAGAGGTAGGACTTGGCATCTTGGGTTCTGGGAACAACTAGTAGTTTATTTTAGAATGCAAAGTAGAGGAAATGAAGGGGAATAATGTAAAATAAGCTGAAAAGACTAAATTGGAGTTAGTCTGTGGATGGCTTTAACTGCCAGGCTGGTATATCGGTTTCTTAGAGGCAATAGGAAGCCAGTAATAGCTTTTGATCAGAGGAGTGTGATGGTTAGATCTGTGTCTTAGGTTGGGGTTTTATTTATTTATTTTTTTTGACAGTTATGTGGAAGGTGAATATGAGAGAGGAGAGCATGGAAACAGAGAAACCTATTAGGAGGCCATTAAAATGGTCCAGGCCAGAGGTGATGAGGGCCTGTACCAGGATGCTTGAGGTAGAGAGCAATATGCAAACAATGTTATTGAGGTGGAATTGGCAGGACTTTGGATTGATGGCAAATACTAATACTGAGAGTACATATCTCTGCTTTCCTACTGTTCTTAGTGGGAAAACTGCCCGTTTTCCCATTACATATAATGGCATCCTTGGTTTGAAATAAAAAAAAATTCATTTGGATCAAGTAGGATTTATATCAGAAGTGCAAAGGTGGTTTGAAACCAAGGAAACAGTATAAAATGCAACCCTACTGGCCAGAATCTTATGCTATGAGTTTGCATGGATCTGATTCAGTCTTTGGAACTCGTGAAGTTTTTCTTTCTGGCACATGATCAGTGAAAACATCACAATATGATGCATTTTTAGGTCTCTACCTAAAAAGTAAAAGTGTCTTCAACTCCTAGATTACTACTCAGGCTAATAAAACATCAAAAATAGGAAAAAATTACTTTATCCTTAAGAAAAATGCCAGAGACTCACCCTGAATCTACAAAGTCCAGAGAGCTCTTTTTCTCTCTGGTGAGCCTCGGTCCCATCCTACTCCTGGCTGCCCTATCTTGCTGTTCTGATCATGCAGATTCACACCTCTTCAGCCTCTAGGTGTTTCAGGGCTTCTTACAGGAGGCCACGGCACTATCTACTGAGAAACCCAGGACTAGACTTCTCTGATGCACGTGGCTACATGGAAGGGCTGCTTCAAGGATCCAAGGACATGCCTACAACTTCTCAGCTCTTGTTTTCTTTCTCTTTTTGCTCTAATCTCTTTTATAAAGACGAAGTCCAAGGGTGCAGTCCAGATTTTGAACGGATCATGAATTAAACATTCATCTTCAGTGTGTAGTCAATGAGGCAACCCAGAGCCATGCAAGGAATTCAAATCTTATCAAGAAAACATTTTTAATGCTGATCAAAAGTCCTCATAGGTAGGGCAATGAGGGTTTTTATACTTTGTACAGGGAGACATAACCAATGCTAGAATAAAGTCCTCATTATTATGGTCAAGGTGAACTAAAGATAATGTTATTTATACCCACTGGAAATAAATTGTATCAATAAGGAAATCTTCTAGTTGTATCAATATGTGTGGAAAAAGCCTTTGGTAGCTATAAAGTGATATGATAGGCACTCTGCTACATGCTGGGCATACAAATACAGGCAAAGCATAACAATTCTTGTCCTGTCCTCAAGAATCTTGCATTCTAATGGGGAAAGCTAACACATTAAAAGGAGCTGAAAAGACATGAAGGGAGCTATGTGCAGCATCATGGTTTGGTTTGGAGCTGGTGGCTAGGAACTGAGATAAAAAATATAACTGTTTAAAAATGCTTAGAATGGAAGAATTTCTCCTTAACATGATAAAAATTACTTATTTATAAATTAATTGGAGTTTTATTGCTGTCTTTATAAAGGCTCTAACTAACCACAATAGTTCCCCTCAAATAATTTCTCTTCTATTTTTGCTATTAAAATTGTTTTATAGTGTTTAAATAGATAATTTGCATATTTGATCGATTTCATTATTGTGAGTGGCATTTTGCTACCAGTTCCTTCTTATTTTTGTTAATGACATAAAGAAATTACTACGACACACATATTTGTAGATCCTCGTATATAAATATTTACACGATAAGAAATGAAACTAGGCCAATGGAGTGCTTATTGATACTTACATATAACATTCCATTTCCTGTCCCTATTCTTTTGTATGTTGTTCAGCCACAGCTAATTCTTCATGACCCCATTTGGAGTTTTCTTGGCAAAGATATGTAGTGGTTTGCCATTTCCTTCTCCGGCTCATTTTTCAGATGAGGAAACTGAGGCAGACAGGGTAAAGTGTCTTGCCCAGGGTCACATAACTAGTAAGTTTCTGAGGGCAGATTTGAACCCGGCAAGATGAGTCTTCCTAACTCCAGGCCCAGCACATTGTCCGCTGCACTACCTAGCTGCTCTCCTTTATATACACTGTCAGAACAATTCCCTCCAGATCCAAGTAAATCAAGTCATGGATTGGGCTAATTTTCTTTCCAGTGTTTGTCTTCTCCCATACCACAGTGAATATAGAGAAGCCTCTTCCTGTAGTTCAGCTAGCACTGATGAAGGACCTTTTCAAATTCACAAGGCTGCCTCTAAGCCTAGATGTGACCATTTTGGTAACTGCCACTTAATTACCCACAAGAGGCAAGAGGGGTGGGGTAGTCCCCTTTCTTTGGGTTTATTAACATTACCATGCATGCAGTCCTTGGTGGGGAAATGGGGCAGTGCCTGTAGCAGTTGAAGCAGGTTTGTTTTTTTTTAATCACCACACAGGGAGATTAAAAATGATGAGAAATGAGAAAAAGCCATTGGAACGAAGCTTTGGAGAGACCTGTTTCACTTGAGTCATGAGATCAAATGCTACATTGCAAGGGAGGGAGGTGTAAGAGGAGAGTAAGTGGAAGCCACCAGTTTAAAGAGCTCTTTTCTAGGAGTTTGACTGTGAAAGAGAGGGAAGATATAAAACGATAACCTGAAGAGAAGATAGGGAAACTGAGGTAATTTGCCCCCAGTCACACAGATGGTAGGTGAGAGAGCAAGGAAGTGAATCCAGGTACTTTGACTCAGACTCTAACCCACTTCCTCCCGTACCACGATGCTCTCTGCAGGAAGGCTTGTTCAGAGTGGGGAGACACGGCAGGCAGAAAGGCCTGCTGCAAAACTCTTCCCACAATCCAAGTCTGAGTTGTTGAGGGATGTAGAAGAAAGAAGGGGTGACATTTAAAAGGAGAGGCATTTAAAAAGTTAATAGACGGTACTAGGAAAATGTAGAGTAAGGGAGTGAAAGAGAATGAGTCAAAAATGACTGAGATTTTAAGCTTAAGCGTCTGAAGGATTGTATTACTATTAACAATGACAGGGAAGCTGGAGAGGGAGATATTTTATAGGATGAAGGGAAGAAAAATGATGAGCTCAATTTTAGGCACTCAGTGCTTCTGGCGGCTAAACTTCCCTACATTTAAATTTATCGGACCCACATCTTATCCCCTCTGGGTTCTTGGTGGCAACTACTTAATCCAAAAGTTAATTTGTGTTGTTAATGTAACTCCCTATCAGTGTACTGAAGGGTCAGTCCCAAATGATAGTCATAGATAAGCACTTACTCAGACTCAAGTAAAGGTAATTCTGTAACTTCGGTTTGACTGGAATTATCTAGAATGTCCTGGTCAATATCCTGGTTTTAGTCAAGAATTATCAAGTTCAGTCTCTGTTTTCTTAGACCGGATCCTAGCATTCCATAGAGACTGGGAGGCTCAGTAAATTGGGAACAATGCACCTGAGATACCAGGAAGTGATTTTCTATAGTAGTAGCCATGTCCTTTCATAGAATGAGACCAGGACATGCCCCTGATTCTTTTACTGAACCAGAAGAACTAAACCTTTGGGAATGGAGGGGCCTGAAGCAGTCTTTCTTTAATCTTTTTTCAATACCCGCATATGTGATGTGGGTAACGTTTGCTAGATTCAAGTCGCTCAAAGTCAGGAATCAGGTTTTGCTGTAAATGCAGCATCATTTTCTACTTTATGGATAGATTAGGGCATTATTAAATCAAAACCAGCATATACAAGTACAGGAGTGTGACAGAAATTGTTTGACAATTCTAAAGTAAAGGAGGAATATGCAATTCAGGCCTGAGACCCAGCCAGATCCCAAAGAGAAGCAAAGACTTGGCCATCACCAATCTATCCCATAGGTTATCTGATGGTGATATACATTACTGGAGGGGATATGGCTATGGGATCACAGACCATTTGCATATTCAGTTATGTAACTAGATCAGTTAGCTTGGATGTTTGGGGTAGATTTGGGCCATTGGCTGTTCTGAAAAGGATAATTTTGCAGACATTTGGTTTACTTTGAATGTTCTTATCTGTACATAAAATAGAAAATAATGCTGTCTTTATAACAAAAATGGTTCCTGGGGAGGCTAGGTGGCACAGTGAATAGAGCACCGGCCCTGGAGTCAGGAGTACCTGAGTTCAAATCCGGCCTCAGACACTTAACACAAAAAACTAGCCGTGCGACCTTGGGCAAGTCACTTAACCCCAACTGCCCTCCCCCCACCCCCCAAAAAATGGTTCCTGACTTTGAGTGACTTAAATCTAGCAAATAAGAAATAAATTACCCAAATCTTACACAGAAAAAAAAAAGACTGACTGAATGGAAAGGGAAAAGATTTGTGACTATTTAGTGCACAGTCACCGTGGTGTTAAAGTCAAATAGAAAGGGATCCCTGTACCAACATATTGACTTGGAAAACTACAAATTTTTTTTTTTTTTTTTTTTTTTTTTTTTCTTTTTGGAGGGCAGTTGGGGTTAAGTGACTTGCCCAGGGTCACACGGCTAGTTTGTGTGTGTGTGTGTGTGTGTGTTAAGTGTCTGAGGCCGGATTTGAACTCAGGTACTCCTGACTCCAGGGCCGGTGC
>JAQQSW010005611.1:0-14147 GCA_028646575.1 Pseudocheirus occidentalis | reverse complement strand
GCCACCTAGCCGCCCAGCATCAATGTAATGTTGAAGTCTCCTAGCAGATGGGTAGGAATTGGGTTAGGAGAGGGAAACTGTAAAGAGGAAAAATCCACTGATCATACCACCTGAAAGGGATCCCAGGAGGAAAACTTACAGGAATATCATAGCCAAGCTTCAAGGTTCCCAGGTAAAGGAGAAAATATTGGAAGTAATAAGAAAAAAAAATTAAATATCATGGAGCTTCAGTAAGGATTTCACAAGACCTAGCAGCTACTTACATTGAAGGACTACAGAGCTTGGAATAGTCTTGTTCACAGAGCAAAAGAATTCTAAGTTACCAAGGGTAACTTACCCAGCAAAGTTAAGCATAATCTGAATGGGGGAAAAAAAAGGATACTTAATGAACTGAAAGACTTTCAGATATTTGGGATGAACAAAAACAGCAGAATTTAAGGGACAATTCAAATATGACATCCAGGAGTACTATGAGGTAAACATTAAGGACCAATTATACGGTACTCAGTAAGGTCAAAGTTGTCTATTTTTTATATATGAAAATACTATCAGTTCTTTTATCATTGTCATATTATTTGGGTAGTTTGAAAGAAAGGCTTGGGCTAAACTGAGTATGATGGGGTGATTGTAAAAAAAAATAAAACTGTGCAGAGAGAGGTAAAAAGGAGCAACTATCTCATACAAATGAAACAAAAAAGGAAAAATTGATATAGAAGACAGTGGGGAGGAACAGGGGGTAGTGCTGAAACCTCACCCTCCTCAGGAATAGGGTAAAGCTGAAACAGCATATATATCAATAAGAGTCTTCTAAATTCAGAAAGAATAAAAGAGCCAGGGCATTGGGTGGGGGAAGAAGATAAGGGAGGGTCTCTTGGAGGGGCAGGTAGTTTAAAGAACAGGAGGACAAGGTAGTGGATAGAAATAAAGCAGAGGAATGAGAAGGGATAAGAATAGAGTGAGAAGGATAGTGAAGAAAAATAGGAAAGGGGAAAATATACAAGAAGGAATTCTAGCTTAGAATGTGAATGGGATGAACTTACCCATAAAATGAAAACCAATAGGAGATTAAAAATTTGAATTCAAGAATATGTTGCTTTCAGGAAATGCTATAAAAATGAGAGATACACAAACATAAAATAAAGATCGGGAGTAGAATTTGTTATGCAAAAAAGCAATAGGGAAACTACACTATGTGTCAGCTATATTATTCAATGTTGTTTTATACCATTAAAAATAACTAGACAGTATAAAACACTGGAGAGCATACCTAGTCAAACATAAACATAAAACATTTTTATACAAATAAAACAGATCTAAATAATTGAAGTAACATTTATTGTTCATGCACAGATAAAGCCAATATAATTTTACTCTAATCTATTTATGTAATGCCATCACAATTGAATTATTTTTAAAATTATCTTACAGAGTTAGAAAAAATAATAATAAGGTTCATTTGGAAGAATAAAATGTCAGGAAACCAGGGGAAAGAAGATGTAAAGGAAGCAGATTCAGCAGTATAAGGCCTTAAATTATGTTATAAAGTGAGAGCATTGTAGAAATGTAAAATGCAATGTAAAAATTTCAATTATTTTAAATTTAAAATGTCTTGTATAAATAAAACCTATGCAGTCAAGAACAGAAGGATTGCAGAAAATTGGGGGGGAAACTTTTATAGACAACCTCTCAGAATGGGATGGGGTTGGAATATTGCTGTGGTACAGAAAATGATGAGTTGGTTGATAAAGGAAAACATGGAAAGACTTGGACATATGAAAGAAGATGCTATCTACCTTCAGAGAAACAGATAACAAATAGAAATAAGAATAGTACAGTCTTACATATATGTGTGAGTGTATATGTGTATTTGTGTATGTTTATAGATATTTATGTAAATATGTATGTGTACATGTAGGGGGTGGGGTATATGTGTATATGTATATGTGTGTGTGTATATATATATATATATATATATATATATATATATATATATATATAGTGGGCCTTAATTGTAATCTTCTGGGGGGGGAAATAAAAAGTGCACAGCAGAGAACAAAAGAAAACCTGCAAGGAAGCAAAGAAAAGCTGGACAGCTTTGGAAAACAATGTATAATATTTATTGTATAGACTTTCTTGAAATAAAAATTTATTGGTTTATATTAAATCTCTTGTGTTCTGTTGTGTACATGGCAATGGTTTTTTTTTCTTTTCTTATTTTGTATTTAAGTTTAAAATAAACTTTAAAACTTAAAGAAAAAAGAAAATTAAAAAAAAAGCAACCGTGGCTGTCTGGAAAAACAAAAAAGGAGAGGGAGAGTGTGAGCCAGGTACCAAACCCTTTGGGAAAATGAGGAGGAGTCCCTACCTAACAGCCACCAGGGTATGGATTGAGGGGAAAACATGACTTTTTTGTCCTTCAGGGGAGAGACTGCTGAGTAAGGGTAGTAAAGGGACAGCCTGAAAGTGGCTATGGGGAGCAAATCATCCTCTGACTCCCCCTCCAGAACTATGGAGGGTTCGGGGAAGGGAAAAGAAAGTATGGCCAGTGCTGGAGAAGATGGTCAAATATTCAAGTTATTTGGGGAAGCCAGATCTCATTGCTGGTAGAGAGAGAAATTCAGGACAAAGGAATGAAGGGAAGTTTGTATACAGACAGAAGGCATGGTGGTCAGTGTGATTAAACTAAAACAGAGAAGAGAAACAGGTGGTAGAAGCTTTCTAGTCATAGGACTAATAGTGGGTGGCAGATAAATAATAATGGAAGGGTCCTTGCTGGGCAGGGGCGTTAAGATAATTAGGGGCAGCTGGATGGCACAGTGAATAGAGCACCAGCCCTGGACTCAGGAGGACCTGAGTTCAAATGACTTCAGACACTGTGAACCTGGGTACCTTAACCCCAATTGCCTCAAAAAAAAAAAAAAAGGAATAATGGAACGCGTTTGGTATTTGTTCACTGCCTACCTGGTACAGTGCTTGGCATTTAATAGGTTCTTCATAACTGATGTTGACAGATTGATGGACAGCTCCCTCTCCCAAGGAGCCTGACTATTAGCAGGTCATCTCAGAAGCCTCCTAGGAGGCAAGGCTGCCAGGGCTGAGTGCCGGATGAGGGAATGCGGCTCTGCACCACTCTCTTCTCTGGTTCAGCAGCTCCCCTATCTGTACTGAAGGATTGCCCATCCCCGTGATGGGAACTTGGATCTTGTTCATTGCTTTCAGGCGGCTCCTTCAACGAAGTCTTGGGCTTTGTCTGTGTTTCTGGTCTGTCCCCTAGAGACAATGTGCAGGCTCTGGGATGGGCAATCCTGGGCTGAGGATGGGGAGAAAATGAGCCTTGCGTGTGGGCTTGTGGGAACCAACTGGGACAGGAGGCTCGGTCCAATAAACCTTCTGTAAAGCGCTTCTTCTGAGAGCGCTGTGGCTTGGGGCCAGAGCCAGCTGCGAGGGGATGGCGTAGCGCTGGGATCGATCCCAACATCTGGCCTCCAACGGGATGGGCTTCTCAGCAGCGAAGCTGGGGGGTTCCTCTAAGGGAGATGGGAGGGGGAGGAAGGGACAGGAGTGGTTAGTTCCATGATGAAATGAATGTCGGGGGGCGGAGAGTAGAAGCAGCTGGGTGGAGCCGTACTGGCCCTTAAGAGCCAGCTGCCAGGGGGTTAGCAAAAGTACGGGGCGCTCTTGTTGCCGCCATCGGGCATCATGCACGGAGGACGCGAAGAGGTGGCCCTACTAGCCACGGTCACTCTCTTTGGAGTCCTGCTACAAGGTAAGGTTCGGCCCCAAGCCCTGCTCTAAGGGCCAGCCCAGCTTCGGGGGAGTCCAGGTTTCTGCTGTAACAAGCTGCTGCCCCAGCCTTCAGGGCCATCCTGTGGAGGGGATGCCCCCAGAAGCCTAGCGGGAGGGGAGGCTGCCGACCTCTGGGAAGGGTTGGGGGGTGAGACTGCAGCCAAGTGATTTGGAGTGGGGGTTAGAGGGCATGGAGCTGTCTGGACAAACACACAGACTTCAATCCAATTGAGTTCCCCTTTTAGCTCTGAAGCCCCCCATTCAGAAACTCCAAGTCTGGGGCCATGGTGGGGCAGGGGAGTGGGAAAGGAAGGATGGTCCTAGCATAGCATCAGGGGCAGGACCACAGACACCTCCGCCCCTGGGGTTTGGGCTGCGTTTATTTTTTGTTTTCTTGGAGGTGAGGGAAAGGGTGGCTGGTCCAGAGACCTGATTTTGTTGGTAAAGGGAATTCCTGGTGAGGAAACCACCAATGGGTCACTCCGACAATTCTTTTGAGACCCTGGGTGCCTTGCCACTGCGTCAGAGGCAGAATTTGAACTCAGCTGTTCCTGTCCCGGTCCAGCCTTCTGTCCCCTATGCCATTAGTGATTATCAAGGATGTTTCTAAATGCACCCAAAGGAGATAAATCTTTAATTTTCCAAGGAACTCCAGAGCAGGAAGTGACCTCGAATTGCCTCTAGTGAGACTTTCTTACACTGGAGGGAAGCAGGAATCCCTTCTACCACCCCAGACTGAAGTCCAGATTGTAATATTGCCAAAAAGTGGCATGTTCCAGGTGCCTTGGCCCCAGCAAGTACTTCTCCATGATTTGACTAAATTTTGCAACCCAAATGAAGGATAAAGTCCAAAGACTCCTGGGCTCACCTGTAGGATGTGTTTCTGTCTAGGTGTCATCAGGTAAGTGCTTAAAGACCCTCAGGGAGGTTCATTCCCATTTTAGGAAGCCCTCCATGATAGCCTGGAGGCAGGTGAATGGGAGAGGTGACCTCACCCCAAAAGAATATCTGATTGAATTCATTAATGCAGTGGTTCTCAACCTTCCTAATGTCATGACCCTTTAATAATTCCTCATGTTGTAGTGACCCCTAACCATAAAATCATTTTCGTTGCTACTTCATAACTGTAATTTTGCTAGTTATGAATTGTAATGTAAATAACTGATATGCAGGATGTATTTAAATTGAACATAACCCACAGATTGAGAACTGCTAAGGATTAATAGCTCACATTTCTGTATCATTGCCTAAGCTTTTCTTGAGAAAGTACAAGCCCTACCCATTTTACAAATGAGAGTAATTAAATGACATCTCTACTAGAAAAACGATCAGAATGCTAGTTCCCCTTCCCACTGCACTCAGTATTGGTGATAAGGCTTGGCAGGTCCAGGAAAGCAGTGGAAAACTGACCCATTGATTCTCTTCCTCTCCTCAGCCTACTTCTCCTGGCAAGTGATCATGGTGAGGAGAAGATTTAAGGTGTCACCCCCAGCCACCACTGGCCCCCCCGAGTTTGAGAGAGTCTTCAGAGCTCAGTAAGGATCCGTGATGTGTGCCCAGACCCTTGGATAGGATCAGGGTAGATGCCCAAGAATCTGAGTCCCTACTCTTCTGACTTCTTAGCTGGACTCAGAGGTGTCAAGCTTGAGGCCGGACAGCTGGCTCATCCTGCCCTGGGATCTGTGTGCCTGGCCTTCAGGGTCCAAGGGCAAAGGAGCCACATCTGGACCTTGCCTCTCTTGATGCCTAGACATTTAGGACCCCACCCTTCCCTGAACCCTCATCACTACTTGGGATGTAGGAGAAAGCCTTAATTGTTGACTCTTCCTCCACTTCCATTTCACATCCCCAAAAGAAAGACAACCAAGGGTAAAAGGCATGAAACAAAGCCTTCGTGGCTCTCAGCCCAGAACTCATTCCCCTATACCCTGAAAGTCTCCATCTCCATCCTCCTGATTTCCCCCTTGCAAGGAGTAACAGTTCCTTCCTATGCCCCCTTCACTTCCCCAGTGGAGATTGAGGGTGGGGAGAGGGGATCTTGGGTGGGAGGTGTAAGGAGAGCTCAGCTCTCTCTTCTTCATCCTTCCCTCATTCCCCTGACCTCCCACTACAGGGCAAACTGCACAGAGTACTTCCCCCTGTTCCTGGCTGTCCTCTGGGTCGCTGGCATCTTTTTCCATCAAGGTATCGGGCTGGGGCACGGGGTGTAGACTGAGCCATGCCCTTCCCCCCACCCTAACACTCAGGTCTCAGAAGGCGTCCCTCATCACCAGGCACTCCAGTGTGTGTGCCCCATGTCCCACGAGGATGCTACCAGTTACCCCATTGCTTTATGTACGAGGGCTCATTCACAGGGTCATGCCGCTGCTCACCCTGCCCTCCACTCTCTTCCAGGGATCTCACAAACTGTTACTCTTTCTCTGAAAAAGGTACAGCTGCTGCCTGTGGTCTACTCTACCTGGGTGCCCGTTACAAATACTTCCATGGCTATGCTGTGTCACCTGAGGGGAGGTGAGCAAGGGCTTGGGGCAGGGGGAGAAAGCAGGGCTGGAGGGGTACATCCTCTTGTTGATTTTCACCCCCCTCAACCTCTGCAGACTGGGCCCCCTGTACTTCAGTGCCCGTGTCCTCTGGCTGCTGGTAGCTCTGTCTGCACTGGGCCTGGCCTCCCACTTTCTTCCAGCCTCCCTGAAGATGTCCCTCCTGAGAAGACTGGTTGTGATGGGGTAGAAGCGGGTGGGAATCCCATGAGGGGACACAGGGTCTGGACCAAGATGGCTTGGGAAGTGCCAATCCCATTAGGGATTAGGGGGGCTCTGGTGTCAGTGGCACTGTGGAGAAATACAAAGACCTGGGGTCCCTAGAGAGGGGAGTGTGATGCAGACTCCCCCCAAGGTTTGAAACGGAATTAAACTTTTATTACAATTCACGTTTTATATAATTATATATCGACATACGTGAAAAAATCAAATGTATCCAATAATAAAAAACACAGCACATTAGAGTAGTATGATGCATTCCAGTGTACGGCCGCCTAAGCCCGGAGAGGCCCCCCAATTCCACCAGCACGCAGCACAGCCAGGGGCCAGGGCTGGGCAGCACCTTAGGAAAGGCCTGTCCCCTGGGATCCTGGCCCCTCATCACGCTCAGCCAGGGGACCCAGGCACCCTGATCCCTAGCTCTGTGGCCCCATCGTGAGGAAGGAATGAAGGGCAGGCATCTTCAACTGTCCCAGGGCCCCATCCATCTGGCCCATCCAGGCCCAGCCCAGCCCAAGGAGATAGCACCAGCTCCCTAGGACTGGAGACCCCTGTGGGGCCTGCTCACATCAGGCTGGTGGGCAGAGTGGGGAATGTGAAGGCCAAGGATGGCCTCAGGGCCATGGAGCACATCTCCCTTCCAGGGCTCCTCATTCCCACCAGCCCCATGTGTGCCTTGGGACCCTCAGTTCCACTTTATGGTAGGCTTTGGAGGGAGGCCCCCTAGAGACCACCCCAGTCCTCCCCTTTGCCCCCAGGGCTGTCTTTGGTCCTGTCACCTCCAGACCTTGTGCCCTGCTAGGCTCTGGAGCAAGGGCACAGGTTCCCCACAGGATGACGGGGGAGACACTGGGGCAGGATGGGGCTTTGCAGCCTGAAAACTCTGCTTCCTTCACCCTCCAATGCTTAGTCAGCCTTTTTCAGGAAAATCTGAAAGAACAGAGCAGGTAAGGGTCAGTCAGGAGTGGCAGCTCAGAAGGACACAAGCTAAAAGGCTCTTCAGCTTCAGCGATGTCAGGGACAAACTGGGACCCTGACCTCCCAAAGTCCCCAATTTGTAGAGCACCATGAAAGGGCCCTCTTACCTCACTGAGGATGACCCACACCGGGGAGTCAGTCTGGATTGACAACCGCACAGCTTCCAGGGGCCCGAAGGCTGGATCTACCTCACCTTCAGCCACACCCTTGGAAAAGGAACCTGGAGGGGTGGAGAGGCACCTCATACCAGAGACTTCCCACCCCTACCTGGCCACCTCAGAAAGGACACGGCTGGGGCAGTGAGCAGAGAGAACCCAGCTCAGAAGACAATCTGGTCCTTCCCCACAATGAAATGGGTAATAATGGCCAGCGTGTATGCAGTACTGTAAGGTCTGCAAAGAACTTTACAAACGTCTCATGTGGTCCTCACAACCCTGGTGAGGGTTGGGGGGTGCTATCATTATCCCTATTCTACAGATGAAGAAACTAAGGCAGACATCAGGGAAGTGATTTTCCCAGGGTCATAGAGCTAGTAAACATCTGAGGCTGGATTTGAATTTAGGTCTTCCTTATTCCAGGTCAGTGTTCCATCCGCTGCTAAGTAAAACAAATGGGGAGCTCACTATCCTTGAGTTTTTGCTCCCATATTCATCTTCCTTGCTTGGGCCTACTCACCAATCTGGAGGTAGCCATCTGGGGTCCTGGGATACCTGAGTGCGGCCCCTCGGCCCTCCTGCAGGGCCTCCTTGTCCGACTGTGGGTTCTGGGGGGCAAAGGGCAAGAACAGGATGCAGCTGGTCATCCCAGATGGGCCAGGAAGACAGGCAGGGGCAAAAGGGAGTTTGCTTTGACTCCTGAGGCAGTCTGTCCATTATGGAGTGAGCCCTCCCACCTGCCTGCCCCGGGCCAGCCTACTCACATCAAAGGGCAGCACCTCCACTGTGGTGTTGAACAGCTTGTCCTGTGGGTGCTCAATGTTTCCACTTCGGAAGAAAAACCTGTTTGACAGAGACTTACGT
This sequence comes from Pseudocheirus occidentalis, assembly GCA_028646575.1. NCBI lineage: Eukaryota > Metazoa > Chordata > Mammalia > Diprotodontia > Pseudocheiridae > Pseudocheirus > Pseudocheirus occidentalis. The sequence continues at coordinate 5,605 of JAQQSW010005611.1, read as the reverse complement.
TGTTTGTAAAGCCACAGGCACCCAAAGAGAAAGATGGAAAAAGGGAGAGAGGCAGAAACAGACTGAGCCAGACACAGGGAAGGCAGGCAGGCAGGCAGACAGACAGACAGACAGACAGAGGCAGAGGCAGGGGCAAGCCTCTCTCTCCCCGCTGCCAGGCCGGTAGCATTATGACAAAGTCCAGGGTTCGGTTCACGGTGGGGACAGAGGCTCGATTAAGGCAACCGGAGATGATTATGGCCGAGTCCCTCCCCAAGGTCAGGGGTGGGGGGCACTGACCGCTCGAGGCGTAGGGGCTGGAAGAATCTGAAGCGGATGAAGTCTCCAGCTATGGGAGTGAAGGCCCAGAAGAAGTCTTCTCGCAGATAGGCCTTCTCCAGGGTGAAATGTTGGTACGTCTTGAGGCTCGTGCTGACTTCAGCAGGGGGGTTCATATGCTCCTTTCTCAGGGCATGTTTGCCAAAATCCTTGTCCTGGACACAAGCACAAGCACGGGAAGGAGGGGGGTGATATGAGCCATGTCTGACTTACAACTAAGCTCCAGCACAGAAAGATCTCCCTGGGGAAGGGGTGGGAGGGGGCTAGGGCTCACCTCTCCCAGCCTGACCACCCCCAGCCACCTCCACCACCTCCACCTCCCCAGCCTAAGAGCACCCCTGAAGTGTCTGGAGAGGGGGGGCCCCTCCCTGAAACTTCCTCCATCAGACCAGGAGCTCTGATAGTTAAGAGGCCACAGTCCCTCCCTGAAGTGTCTGGAGGGGGGGCCCTCCCTGAAACTTCCTCCATTGGACTAGGCGCTCTGATAGTTAGAGGCCACAGCCCCTCCCTAACAGCACCCCTGAAGTGTCTGGAGGGGGGGCCCTCCCTGAAACTTCCTCCATCAGACCAGGAGCTCTGATAGTTAAGAGGCCACAGCCCCTCCCTGAAGTGTCTGGAGGGGGGGGCCCTCCCTGAAACTTCCTCCATTGGACTAGGCTCTCTGAGAGTTAGAGGCCACAGCCCCCCCGCAACAGGCCCGGCCTGAAGGCTCAGAGATGACCTCAAAGGATCCCCTTCAACAGGCTTTAATTCATTGTCTACTATGCGCTAGGAACTGTACTAGGCTCTGGGAGACAGAGACAAAAGACAGACAGTCCTCTTGCCCTCAGAGAGCTTACCATCATATGTAAAGGTGAGAAAACAACAGGACGGTAGTCACCCGGCAGCAGGGGAGCCAGGAAAAGCCTCCTGAAAGATGCCTGCCCATTCCCAGGCTCCTTTGCAAAGGGGTGGAATACTGAATGGTACATTTTTGTTTTTGTTTTTTTAACGTTTTGATTGGTGTGGATTTTTTTCCTTTTTTTTGGAGGAAACTAGGGTTAAGTGATTTGCCAGGGTTATACAGCTAATATGTTTCTGAGGTTGGATTTGAACTCAGGTCCTCCTGACTCCAGAATCTGTGGTCTATCCACTACACCACACCTACCCGCCTCTTCCCATTTTTAAATTTAAATTCTTTGTTATAAAAAAAGATGCCTTTCTTGGGAAAGGAGAGGAAGGAGAACACAAAAGGAGATACAGATGATATAGCTGATACAGAGCTCAAGGCTAGAGGTATGGAGGAGAGGAGAGAAGGGTGTCCCAAGTAAGGGGAACAGCCTGTGCAAAAGTGTAGAGTGGAGAGATGGGATCTTCTGTATGGAGAACGTCAAGCAAGCCCATATGGGTCAGGTCAAGCTCTGAGGAAGAATTACGTATCATCAGTCTAAGGAGAGAGACCAACCCTTGTCTGTGAAAGGCTCTGAATGCCCGAGAAAAGCATCTTTGCGGTAACCACGAAGAGCGAGACGCTAGAGCTTCCTGAACAAGAAGTGACACGCTCTGAACTGACCTCTAGAAATTCCAATATGGCAACTGTGCGGAGGCCAGATCACAGAAGGGAGACTTATGAAGGCCAGGGCCACACCGTTCTGGCAAGAACCGCTCTCGGGAACTTGGGCACGTAGCTTTGAGCACTGACCGACCCACACCACAGCTCTCTTGGCCATGGTCCTGCTAATACCCACATGGCCACTCTCACCTGCGTCCTCCTTCCCAGGCGAGCCGGCGACCGCCCCCTTCACCCAGCCCTGGCTGCCCCCTCTGTGGTGCAGCTCCTGCCCCTACCAGGGAACTGTCAGGACTTGCAATTCACTGGAGATGAACAGATGCCAAGCAGCTGTTCTGACTGGATAACAGCACACTCAATCTCAGGCTGCTGCTGGGTCAACATCCAAGCAAGAAGGGCTCATGGATTCATGAATGCATTCATCTATCTCCCCTGTGAGCACCCTACATGGGTGACAGCTGCTTTACTTTGAGCCCATTACTGAGTAATGAGGCTCTCAAAAATATAGAATGTATTTTTTTTTTTGCTTTTTTTTGGAGGGGAGAAGGCAAGGCAATTGGGGTTAAGTGACTTGCCCAAGGTCACACAGCTGGTGTTAAGTGTCTGAGGCCAGATTTGAAGTCAGGTCCTCCTGACTCCAGGGCTGGTGTTTTATTCACTAGCCACCTCTAGAATGTATTTTTTGATCTATAAGCAGCTAGATGGTACAGTGGATAGAATACTAGACATAGAGTCAGGAAGATATAAGTTCAGATCCTTATTAGCTGAGTGACCCTGGACAAGTCATTTAGCTTGTTTGCCTCGGTTTCCTCATTTGTAACATGGGCATGACAATACTAACACCTACCTCCCAAAGTTATTGTGAGGATGAAATGAAGTTTTGGTATTTTTCAAACCTTACAGAGCATATAAGTGCTAGTTGTTATAATGATGTCACGGGATCCCAGTTAGGAAGGAGAAGGAATCTTAGAAATTACCTAGTACGACTCTCTCATTTTACTGATGGGGAAGCCAAGGTACAGAGAGATGAATGACCTGCCCAAGGCCTAAGCCAAGATTTGAACCCAGATCCTCCCATTCCACATTCAGGTTTCAGATTTCTGAAAGGCTATAATCCCCCCAGTACACATTTTGGGGACAAAAGAGAGGAGGATCCATCCTGATGGTTCCCAGAAGCAGCAGCACAGCATTATGGGAAGAGGCTGCTGCCAGAACCCCGCCTCAGGTGCTCACCTGTGTTGCAACCACAGAGGAGCCACTGGCTTCTCAAGGCCTCAGGTTCCTGAGGTCAGACTAGCTGACTTTTCAGCTCTAAATCTGTCTGATCCTCGGACCCTCACATCTCAATGACACATCCCCCGAGCCTGCACAGCACTGATCCTGAGCACGCTTCCACCCCAAGTGAAACAATGGATCTTAGATTTCCCATGAGTGTAATTGTTGGGTAGGGTCCTTCCTGCCATGGCGACCGGATGGATCCACAAAGGTCAGTGCCACATCTTACACAGCTCACATCTTCCCCCGTTATCCCCTCCTTCTCTCTGGTCTCAGATGCCCAACCCCTCTACCTGTACCCCTGATCCCACTGCCTCCTGACTTGTCTAGGAGTTAAGCTTGCTCATACTAGCACCCCCATTCTCTCTCATTTTCCATCTCTCCCTGTCTGCTGGCTCTTTCTATGCTGCCTACAAACATGTCCACATCTCCGTCCTTAAAAAAAAAAAAAAGCTTTACTTGACATGACCTTCCCCACTAGCTCCTGTCTCCTGTCTTTTCTCCTCTTCTCCTAGCATCCTAGGATCAATCCAGCAATGCCAGCCTACTTGTAGTTCCTTGACCATGAAACCCCCATCTCCCATTTCCATTTCTGGCTCTGGAATAGTGGCTCTTCCCACTGAATTCTGGAAGTCCAAGAGACCTTTTACAGGATTTAATCTATTACCACCCAAACCCAGTGCTGCTAGGGACCCAAATGACCGTTTGCTATAAATGCTCAGTCTTGGCAAGAAAAGGTCACCCAAATCCTCAGGCCTCAGTATTCCTGAGTTAACTTCTCTCCCAAGCAGCAGAGCTGCTACCCACCCTTGGGCCTTGAAATCTGGCGTTACCAGCTGAAGGGTGATGTTCTCAGTGACCAAACGGACCAGAAGCAGAAGCCACTGCAGAGTACAGAAAACCTAGCCACAGGGACCAACTCTGGGGCTCTTTTCTCGGTCCTATTTGATTTTCACTGCCAGTCAACCCCAGGTCCCAGGACTGAAAAGCCAGAATTCGGTAGTGCCCACACTCTGCTATTTGCTATGCTATCATCCAAACACAGCACCCTGCGACCTCACCAGGCCCCTGTGTCAACTATCCTGCCTCTTATACTTTACCTTGACCTCAGTTCTATGGTGACACCACCGCATGATTTACAAAAGCTACTAACAATTGCTGGGGACTTCTGACAGTCCCAGGTAAGCCATGAGGATCTAGGAGGAGGAAAGGGAATCGTCCTGCTGTTCTCAACAGTGGTCTGACCTCTGACTGTGTTCGGTTCTAGGGGTCACATCTTAAGGACTCTGACACAACAGACCACGTTCAGGGCAGAAGGATGAGTAGGATGCTGAAGGGACTAGAGACCATGCTATCCAAGGCTCAGCTGAAGAAACTGAGGGTCTTTAGCCTAGAAAAGATGAATTTAGCAGGAAAAGGGGATAGCTGTCTTCAATATCTAAAGGGCTGTTACAGACTTTCATTCTGGTTACTAAAGACACAAAAAGTACCATTGGGAAGAAGCTGCAAAAATAATTTTCAGCTCAATAATGAATAAAAAAGGTGCAATAATACTGTCCCAAAGTGGAATGCATGCCCATGGAAGGTAATGAGTTCCCCATCAACAGTGATCTTCAAATAGAAGCTGTACGGCTACTTGGTAGGAGGTTGTAGTGGAATTCTTTGCTCAGGAATGAGTTGAATTAGAATTCAAAGGTGTCAAACTCACAGCCCTCAAAATGTGCCCTAACTACATTAAAATGCAACTGGGAAATATTTAACAAAATTTAAAAAAATATGATATAGATAATGTTAATTTGTAGTTTTCTAAGTCAACATAGAGCCAGCAGGGATCCACTTCTATTTGAATTTGACACCTCCAGGACTGGATGACCTTCAAGGATGATGCACTAACATTCATGACCAATTGTGAAACCCACATGAGTGACTAAACCAGGAAGTGAGAGGAGAAATGGTCACCCAGACTTCAACTTCAATGACACCACCACCACTACCCCACCCTTGCCCCAAGACCACTACACTCAATCCCACAGAGGTTCCATCCCATATATGAGCAAACTTACTAAAGCTATTTAGAAAGTCTGGGGTTGGGGGCAATGAGCATTTTTTCTTCACTATAAGCCAATGTGGCGCCAGAAGCAGGCTTGGTCTCTATCATTTCCCTTCTTGAGAAAGACTAGGGAAAAGAGGTGTGGATGGGATTGATGACACCCCCCCACCCCCCGCCCCGGCAGAAGAATTCCCAGTCAGAGGGTCCGGACAGCCATCCTTTGGACAGTCTTGAGGGGCAGACAGGCAAGCCAACTTCAGCCTTTTTCTCTGCTTTGCTTAAAAAAATTATCAATACAATTTGTTAACACAACATACACTTCCCAACAAACACATGAACATTGCCCAGAAAAGTCAGTTTATCAGTTATTAACACAAAGGAGGGAGGTGTCCTTTAACTGAGTGTGTCCCTGA
>JAQQSW010005610.1:0-14148 GCA_028646575.1 Pseudocheirus occidentalis | reverse complement strand
CCTCTCCTCTCCATAGACTTACTTCTCAAGGTTGGATACCAGGTAGGGACAAGACCTCTGATTTTGTTAGCATAGGAAAGTACTGGGCAAGGGAAATCCTTCTATCAGTGCAGGTCAACACCTTGTCATCAGTTTCTCATTTTCAAGCACTGCCTTGCCTAGAATAGGGAAATACCAAGTGCATTCCCCAGGGTGCCCCATCCTGGATTTATTCTGCGTGGGACCTGAGCTTCTATTGTCTCACTTTTCAGGCTAAGTCCCAATACTCTCAATTATAGTACTCCTCTGTGAGATGAAATGAAATGATACATATAAATTTCTTTATAAAAAATTAATGATTAGAATGACTTTCCAGGTTTGTTTTGATGAAAACACTTTGGAAACCCTAAAAGTTGAGAGCAAGGGGAGTTGTTCTCATTATGACTTTACAGAAATAGCTCTACTCTGAAAAAACCTTTAGACTCCATTGTCTAGAGCAGGTGCTCAATGTGGGCAGCAGGAGGAGTGTGATGGCCTCTACCACACAAGTCACTTGCTCAATCATGAGATAGCCCTAGAAAACAAAAGCAATAAGACCCGATTTTAACAGATGTTCATATACATAGTTGGGCGTGGGGCAGGAAAAGTTTCCTTCCAGCATTTCTGTCTTGAATTTCTCCCAGTTTTTGCAGACAGTTTGGCTGGCTTCCAACATCCATCGCTGCCTGTCTGATACAAAAAAAAAAATGCCATCTGGAATGTATGGAAGTCCTTTCTTTAAATGTGGTCAGTAATTATGCATGGGGCAGGTGTTGCTGAAGTTAAGTCAGGTGTAAGCCTCAGCTTGGCCTTGGAAGAGTAGAATAGAATCTGATCTTGATGGAGAAGAAGGGCAGTTGGTAGAGAAGGTCAGTTAGGCTGATACTTTCTGGTTGTCTACATGGACAGAGTGCCTTGTGAAGCTGAAGCAAGGCTGACCACCCACAGAAAAGGGTTCAATTTTTTACAGTGGTACTGAGCTCATGTGTCAAGTTTCTGAAAAAAATTCCATTTTGATGTCTAGTTTTCTGTTCCTGGCATTGAAGTTGAGAGGAGAAAGCTGCTCTATCAACTCTCCAATACACTAATAACAAATCTCTTTGGTCACTAGGAAAATAGGTTTGCTTTCCATAGCCACTTGGGGTTACTCATTCCAGAACCTAAATGAAGAGCATTGGAAGGGCTATTCCCCTCTCTGCAGGGTCCATGAGGATTCTGAACTTCTGTTTGAAGAGTTATTTGGGAAACAGAAAAAGCTCAGCTATGATTGTTTAAAGGACTAAAGGCCTGCCTTTGAAACCCAGGGGTTGCTGGGAACGCTAGTGAGAGACTCAGCTGGTGGGCAAAAAGTTCCACTCTATGACTTACCATCTAGTGATATGACTTACAGTCCTTTTTAATGAGTGAATATGTGAAGAGATAACGTGAATGAGGCATTAGTAGACTAGGTGTTGGTCACCCATCTGGTTCAGTGTGTTTGGGTCTGGGTAATACAGTTTTGAAAGTACACTAATAAGCTGCTTAGTGTCCAAAGGGAGGCAGCCAAGATGATGAAGAACCTTGACTCCATTCCAAGGATAGATTCAAGGATGATCATACTTAGTCTAGACTCAGATACAGAATAGATAACTTCAAGAATTTGAAGGGCTCCCATATAGAGGAAATGCTTGATTTGTTCTCTCTAGGCCCAGAAGGCAAAACCAGACCTTCCTTCTCCAACAATGTGTGCCACCTGGGTCATTGATAGGAACCTTCAAGTGGTTTGGAGGGTGGGGGAGGGAGGAAAGGAAGACATTTTCTTCAGCACTTAATACATTCCAGGCACTGTGCTAAGTGCTTTACAAATACTGACTCATTTGATTCCCATGAGAACCTAGGAAGACAGACAACATAATTAGCCCCATTTTACATTTGAGGAAACAGCAGCGGATAGAGGCTGTGACTTGCCCAAGGTCACACAGTCATGTTAAACACAGTTTAACACAGTTCTCACACCCAGTGCTCTAGCCAATGCACCACCTAGCCTTTGGCAAATTCTATGTGACCACTTGTCATGCACATTATAGGAGGAATTCTTGATTAATCATGTCTTAGACTGGGTGGCCACTGGGACCTCATATAACCATAGATGCTAGCTGTGGTGTGCATACACACCACAATTTTAGAATTTTGGTTGAAATAAGTCTCTGGCAATTTAACCTGTAATGCATGATCTGTGAACTTCAAAAAATATAGACATTCTTAATAACTGTATTTCAGTATAATTGGATTTCCTTTTAAATTGCATGTATTTTATTTTATGCATTAAAAATATTATTCTGAGGACTCATCTAAGATTTCATAGATTGCTAAAGGAACCCATGAAACAAATAAGCTTAAAAATCCCTGAATGTGAAATGATAACTTCAAAGTCTTTATATATTAGAGCATTTGTGATTTTGGTCTCTCTTTGTATACTTGCCATGTTCTACCTAATGGTATATTCATTTGTATGTTTGTCTTATCTTCCCTGCTATCCCAGAGGTCCCTGGGAGGCATGGGCTGTGCTCTTAATCCATAACTCAGCTCCCTCCACTCTGCTTAGGAAAACTACCTTTCTTAAAGAGGCACTGCATTACATCCTATTGTATGAATGAATGAATGGAATTATGTATTCTTGCATGCAAAATTCACATTAAAATTCTGTTCAACTTGTACATTTTCTTCTCTACCTTCCTGCCCTCCCCAATCATTAATAGGGTAGGGATTGGTATAGCAAAGCACTTCAAAGTAATCACTGGCCCACTCACCCCCCCCAAAACTAGAGAGTTGTCTTATGGTCATCTTGAGACCTTGAAAGCTTTGAGCGTGGGGCACAACTCTCTGTCATAGACTCAGGTGGGCCCTTGATCAGGACTTTGCTCTTAAATCATAGACCTCTTTAGACATGCAGTCTGAACCATCTCAACCAGCCAGCTCTGAAAGAGTACAAATAGGCTTAGAGATGGAAGAGACCCTTGATGATCCTATTGTCCCTCCCTCTTTTACAGATGAAAAAATTAAGCCTCCCTCCCTCAGGGAGGGGAAGTCAGGTTTTTTCCAACCCAAAAGAAAGTGAGATTAGTTTGGGGTTGGGGCAAAGGAACATTTTTACTAGAAGCAGGTGGCCAACTCTGAAAAGTGACAGAGAAAGACCTGGAAATGAGTGAAGAAACAAAGGGATGGCCAAAACCACATACAAACCTGGAAACTATGCTTAGTTCATTCCACTTGGGGTAAGTGGGAGCAAACAATCCTAAATACCTAAGTGAATTGCGCTGGTCTGGAGGATGCTGCATTTTAATAGCCTCCCCAGAATGCTCCGGGGCTTGCTAGGTGACTGCACCAATCAAGCAACGTGCTCTACACTCAGTGAAGAATTGAGACTGCAAGTGAGCCATTGTTTTAGCCACACACACTCACAGACACATACACGCATATATGTATATAGGTGTGTGTATACAATGGACATATATATTCATATAAACACAAGTCTTACTTAAAAGGGTCAAGAGAAATTCCTCTATGTGGAAACTCAGTGAAGTCGGATGCCTGAGGCCCAAGGATGGAGGACGGAGAACTCAGAAAGTTTTTGATGAATGGATCCATGGACCAATGAAGAAACAATTCATTCTCGGGGCTTCCTTTCTGAGTTGTCAGGTATCAGAGGCCTAACAAGGGCAGACCATCAGAGCTTTGCTTGGGGTGTCAACTTTAGAGGGTGCTGACTGACACTGCAATGCTTGGGCAGTGTCAAAGTTTACCATGGAGCTTTGAACCTAGTTGATGGGGATAATTGGTTCAAAAAGAAATTGGCCAGGCAGCACACTGGGGTGAAATCTTTTCTGCAAACTAATGCTCAACCACACTCCAACTGATGGCATGTTTTGGGTCATTTTGCCTGAAAGCAAAAGCACCTCATGACATCTCTATTACTGTCTTCATATTTAGGGAAGAAGTACCACATGAAAAACAGTCATATAAAGACAGCCCTACAAGTTTAGAGTAACTTGATTATCAATGATGAATGAGACTTTTCTCCTGTGTTTGGAAAATCCTTTTTCATACTCAAGGACATTGGAGGGGTGGGAGATGATGGTGGCTGGCCATGTTGGCCACACATGGTAATTGTTAACAGCAATGACTAATCCTCAGAATCACCCCATTGGGCTTATATTCACAGATGGGCTTTGATGAGGTTGTTTCAGACTCAGGTTTAAGTGCATTTTTTGGAAATTAAATTAAGACATGGTGTGCAATCCAACCCACCAGAGAATGAATGTGTTAATCAATTGGAATCTTGGCAGGAGGAACCAACTGACAAAAATAGCAAGTCCAGGACCAGAAGAGCTGGGATTCCCTGCTGAAGAGAAGGCTAGGGGGGCTCAACTTGGAATAAATCATCCAGTGGTCAGCAACAATTTTTATTGTCTTAGCTTGGCATTTTCTCCAAGACACCAGATGCCTAACGTGCTCTCAGCACATTCACAGTCAACCTTGAACTCCTCCGATTCTCCTAAGACTAGAGTGGGCTAATTAACATTCTGCTTTGAGCCAATTTGGTTTTTTTTAATGTTCTATTAGTCTTACTTTAAAAGATACGCTGTTTGTGAATGCTGGAGTCTGTTGATCTTTACAGCTAGACTGGTTTGATTCATTCATGAATTCATTTATACACTGGGGGTGATTTTATCTGGTTTGGGAGTCCTTTGGTCTGATGACTCCTTCCATTGGCCCAATTAACCAGCTATGTGGCAACTCTCTAGTTCCCTGAATACATGAGCGATGATTGACCTTGACCATGTTCATAGTATCATAGCATCATTACAGTACAATGGGGATCAGGTTCATGGGCCTGGAACATCATCTCTTCATGTAAAGAGAGAATAAAAATTTATGTCCTGAATTGTTATGATGTCCAAGCAAAGTGTCCTGGGGAAATTGGAGCATGTGTAGACATTTCATAAATGATTCTAGTTGGCTAAGCATGCTGTAAAGAGGAAGTTTGGGGACTGGATTCTGGGGCGTCAGGCACTTGGTATTCACCTTAGTTGCACTTGGAGGAGCGAAGTCCTCTTTCACTTATGGCATCTGAAGACAGGTGAGTCTCCAAACGTGGGGGCTTCCAACATTTTGGAGTGGGAATCAGAGTAATTGAGGAGTCAAGCTAGCACAAGCATGGATGACCTAAGGAGCAAAGAGCAAACTTTAGGAGTGACCTTCAAGACCTCAAACCAGCTGTGACTGAGACACAAGGATGCTTCCTTTGGATATAAAATCAGTAATTTTTGAAGCTTATCCCCTAGAAATCAAGGTGGTATTGGGTAGGGCACACTACCCAAAGTGTTAGACGGTAAAATGTTGATACAATTGCTGTATCTTTTAGGTAAACATCTTCAATGTAAAAGCTAATTAATTTTAAATGGTTAAATGGAGCATTGGTCACAGGCCTCTAAATAATGAGGTGAGTATCTTGTGAGGGCTCAAGCCAATGGCAGTAGATGACATAGACACTCTGACCAGGGGAAGCTGGGGCAAGTTTAGCCCTGGAGGAGGCAAAAGAGTGATGTGTTATGGTGGGAGCATAGATTCAGAGCTGGGCAAGACCTTAGAAAAGTTATTTAGTGCAGTGCCCTGATCATTGAGGTCATGAGGTCAACCATATAGCTGTTATGTGTATGAGGCAATATTGCTTAGAACTTCAGATTCTCTTCCAGTTATCAAAGAACATAAAAGATGCCAGGTTTAAGTAGACATAAGACCCCATGCCTTACGGAAAGCACAAAATAATCCTTGGGAGAGTCCAGGATTCTGAGACAAAACTTGATTATACAGTGTTTGGTGCCTGGAGTGTAGTCAGGAAGACTCTGCTGACTGAACTCAAATCTGATTCTAGGTCCTAGCTGTGTGACCCTAGGCAAGGGACTAAACACGGTTTGCTTCAGTTTCCTCATCTGTAAAATGAGCTGGAGAAGAAAATGGCAAACCCTCCAATAACCTTGCCAACAAAACTCCAAATGAGGTCACAAAGGGGCTGACATGACTGAAACAAGTGAACAATGTAAATCTTTGCAACTCGCTTTGCTTAAGGGAGTAAATTAACATTCTTGGGTCTGTTTGCTAATTATTAAAAATTGGGGGACTGGGCTAGGTGTCTGCTTAGGTCGCTGGAAAGAATATTGGCTCAGAAATCAGAGAACATGGTTTCAAATTCTGCCTCTGATGTGTGACTGTGGTCAAGTAACTTCCTCTCTCGGCCCAACTTCCTCACCCATAAATGAGTGAACTAAACCAGATGTGATCTAAGGTAAATTTCAGCTTTAGATCTTTGAACCTGGGTACCTTTCCTATTATAAATCCACAAACTGTGACATGATGGAGGTAATCATAGAAGCCAACTTGAATGGAAACAGGGTTTTATTTAAGATATGCCAACAGTGATTGAAAATGATGAAATTTAACAATACAACAAACATACATTAAACTCCTTTCCTGCTGCCTATATCTTCCCATCCTGAAGGGAAAAAAATGCTGTCTCTTGACTTCATTCTCTGCTAGCTCTCATCCTATACCAAACTCTGGAACTGTTGGAACTCAGGGACTGTTTGTTTGTTGTTGTTTTGTTTCGTTTTTCTTTTTGGCCTCATAACCAAATGTAGGTTGCACATAGTGAGTGCCTAATAAATATGTGTTGACTGACTGACCTCTCCTCCTCTTTGTGGGTCAAATTCTTGAGAAAGGCACCTACACTGGGTGTCTTCCTTCTCTTTCCTCTTCACTAGCCTTGAAAAACCTCCCTTGCCTGGTTGCTCCAAACTAGTCCAATATAGTCCAATATCTCTCCTTCCTTTTGGGGCTGAACTCCTTGAGAAGATCATCTCGAGTGGATGCCTCCACCTCCATTCCTTCCTTTTTTCTCTCCACCTCTTCTAAACTCTCTGCAGTTTGTCTTCTGAGCTCACTGTCCACTCCAAGCTGCTTTCTCCAAAGATATCGATGATCTCCTAATTGTGCCAAATCGAATGGTTTTTTTCTCAGTCCTCATCCTTCTTACTCTCTCTGCACCTTTCTGCCCTGGATTGACTACCTCTGAATCCCTACTTCTCTCTAGATTTCCATGCCATGAATCTCTTTGGGTTCCCCTACTACTCCTCTGATTGTTCCTTCTCAGTTTCCTCCATTGGATCTTCATTCACTACATGCCCACCAACCATGTGTGTCCCCTAGGGCTCTGTCCTGAGCTCTCTTCTGTTTTTTACTCCACACTTATTTTTCTGGCAAAGTCATCAGCTCTCATGTACTTTATGATCATCTCTATGCTGATGATGCACAAATATCTAAATCTACCCCTACTTTCTTTCCTCAACTATAATCCCACATCATCGACTGCCTTTCGCACATCTCAGCCTATAGGCATCTCAGCCTCAGCATGAGATCTTCCTCCTAATCTCTCGCCCTGCTGCACTTCATTATTACTGTGAAGGGCACCATCATGGCCCCAGTAACCCGGCTGCATGGCCTTCATATCATCTGGATTCTTCTTTGTATTGTCTGCAATCTAACTACGCCCCCAGTCTGCTGCCATATCTCGTCTCTAATTTTACAACATCCCTCCCATAAATGCCTTTCTCTCTGATTATACAGTATTCTACACCCTCATCACCTTACACCCAGACAACTGCAATAGCCTTCTGATTGGTCTCTCTGCTTTAAGTTTCTTTACATTCAATCCAGCTCTAACTCAGAAGTCAACATGTTGTTGCTTTCCCATGTCCAGGTCTATCTGCTCAAGGACTTCTACTGGCTTTCCATTACCACCAGGATCAGATACAGAGTCCTCTGCTTGGCATTTTGAGTACTTCATAGCCTTGTCCCTTTCTGATTTGTCCAGCCTTCTTATACCTTACTCCCCACTTCCTGCTCTGGGCAGCAGCTACACTAGCCAACTTGTAATTCCTCAAACACAACACGACATCTCCTACCTCCATACCTTTGCACTGGCTTTCCCCCATCCCTAGGATGCTCTGCCACCTCATCCCTGCCTAGTAGTTCCCTTGGTCTTGCTCAAGACTTAGGCTCAAGCCCCCCTTCTATAGGAAGTCTTTGCACAAACCCTCCCTGCAACCCAGGGCCTTTTCTGTGATTACTTTTCATCTACTCTGTATATGCCTGTGTGTCCTTACTTATTTATATATTGTGTCTGATTAGAATATATGCTTCCTGAGAATAGGGACTTTTCTTTCCCATCCACGTGCTGCCTGACATACAATAAATATTTAATAAATAATTAACAGTGATTGATTACTAAATACAAGCACCGTTAAGTGCTTGCTATACAATTCAAATCAAATAGTTCCTACTTTCAATTTCCCTTAATACTCAAGAAAGCTGTAAAAATCGTTGTTGAAAAGAAAGGCATGCTAACAAGTAGGGGCTCAGACAAGGTCTCCTAGAGGTCCTCTTGTCGTTTGCTTAAAGGATTTCAAGGGGTCTCCAGGTGCAGACGTGAGCACATTGCTAGACAGGGTAATAGAGCTACGCAAAAACAAGAGAAATCTCTGCTTCCCTCCACTTCCCTCCCCCCCACCTGTCCAGCTACACTCAGGAAGCCCAGTGGCCCCTGCTAGGATCCTGGAACCTTCCTCTTTGCCACAGCAGCACAACCCAAGGTTTCCTTTGCCCATTTCTGCCTCATCTGAGACCAAGTTTCTTTTCTTGGTTTTGGCTACATATCAGTTTTCCCCTGCAGTTTGGCACTTGGGCCTTCCCCTCTTTGATTGGAAATTCCATTGATCTTTCATTCTCTTTCTGCCAGCAGTCAGCTTTTCTTGCCAAGATTCCAGTTGGTTAACACCTATTTGTCTCCTGGCTGCTGTTCCCTTCTCAGACAGCACCTTCCCCCCATCTTTCCTTTCCAAAATTCTAGTCTAACCTCCCCCCCCCCAACTAAGAACCTGGTCTCATATTTCACTGAAAAAAATACAATCACTAAAAGCTCCTTCTTCTCCCCTCCTCCTCATCTCACATCCACCAAAAGCCTTCTGTGACTAGCTCTTCTTTCCTCCCCCCCCCACCCCACCACACACTCATGAAGAGATGGTTCCTCTCCCAGCAAAGGAAACTACTTTATATAAACAAATGTACACAGAAATGGTTTCCTACTTTATAATTCCATGGAAACTGCCCTCTCCAAAGTTGTCAGTGATCTCTTAATTATTAAATCTAAAGGTTTCTTTTCAATACTCATTTTTCATGATCTCTCTATAGCTTTGACCTTGATGGTCACCCTGTTATGTTTGATATCTCCTCTAGTTTTCCAATGCAATGCTCTCTTCTGCTTCTCCTCCAACCTACCTGACCAATCCAGTCTCCTTCTCCTCCTACCTACCTGACCACTCCACAGTCTCCTTTGCTGGACCTTCATCTAGGTCATGCCTACTAAAGGTGAGTGCCCCCAAAATGCTCTGTCCTGGGTCCTCTTTTCTTCTCCTTGTGTACTTGGTGATCATCAGTTCTTATGGATTCAATTATCATGATGATGCTACTGATTCTTGTGCCTACTCATCTAACACCTTCCATCTCTCCTAACTTCCAGATTTTCATCCTCAACTTCCTATTAGGTGTTTCAAATTGGAAGTTCCATAGACATCTTAAACTCAATGTGTCTAAAACTGAACTCATTATCCCCCACTCCACCACTTTCCAATGTCCCTTTTACCTTGGAAGGCACCATTGGCCTCACAGTCACCCAGGCCTGCAAGCTAGGTATCATTGTGGACTCCTTCCTCCCCCTTATGACCCATCTCCAATCAGTGACCAAGCCCTGTTGACTCTTCTTTGTCATATCTTTCTTCCCTCTCACATGGCCACCTACCTGGTGTAGGCACTCATCCCTTAAACATGGGCAATGGTTATAGTAGACCAGTCCTGGTCGGTTTCTTTGCCTCAAGTCTCTCGCCACTTCAGTCCACCCTCAACTCAGTTTCCAAAGTGATCTTTTTATGTCATAATCCTGAATCTGTCACCCTCCATTTCAATAAACTCCAGTGGTTCCCTGGCAATTATAGGATTCAATATAAAGTTTGGTCTCTAAAGCTCTTCACAACCTGGCTCCCTCCTACCTGTATTATCACATTTTATACCAATCCCCTCTTCCCAGCCCCCCATCGCATACTCTGGAATCCAGTGCCAATGGCCTCCCTACTACTGCTCCTTGAACAAAACATTCCATCTCCAGTCTCCAGGGAATTTCCCTGGCTTTCCGTCATGCCCTCCCTTCTCCTAGCTATCTCCTGGCTTCCCTAGCTTCTTATTCATCCCAATGAAAAGAGCATCTGTTATGAGGAGCCTTTCCTCTTCTCTTTTAATGCTAGTGCCTTTCTATTACTATCTCCTTTTCATTCCATATCTATCTCGTTTTTTCATTGTTGCATTTATGTGATCTCCCCTTGAGAACCAACCTGTCTTTCACTTTGTGACTCCAGGGCTTAGTGCAGGAGCCAGCATAGTAGGAGTTTTAATAAATGTTTGTTGTCTGATTCAGTCTGAGACTGTGCATTCTCCCTGGGGTAATGAAGGAATGAAGGAATTTAGTTATAAGCATCTTCAGGAATAACCCTTTACAATGTATGGACAGTTTGGCATGATTTTACTTGTATAATTGATCTCTTATTACTTGCCTTCTCAGTCAGTAGGGTAAAGGGAGGTAAGGAGGGAGAGAATTTGGAACTCAAATTAAAAAAAAAAGTGTATTCAAAATAATGTAGTTTAAAAATGTAAAAAAAAAACCCCAACTTTGTGGGTAAGCAGTTTAAAAAAAGGCAGTGAGAGCCTTAAAGGAGTGTTGTCTCTGAAACCCAAAGGATGCTGTAATACCCAGTCTCTCAAGGCAATTGAGGGTCAGCACAGAGGGCAGCTCCAGTTTACTTGATACTGTTGACTTGAAGGGCACTTTCAGGGCAGCGACTCTGTTGTGTAGCTATTACATGGACATTAGTCCCCTTACAAAGATGAGAAAAAATGAGTCTCATTGAGGGGAAATCATTCTGTTTTGTCATGCAGCTTACAAGTGTCTCCACTGAGAGCTGGACCTAGGTCATCAGACCCCAAATCTCTTTCCACTCTAGAGGTATTGGTGATGACCTCTTACAGGTGGTGGCACTTGGGCTACATGTGGAATGATATTAGGCATTCCAAGAAGCAGAGAAAGATGGGGAAGAGCATTCTAGACACTGAAATATTGTCAAATGGACTTGTTGAGTAATGAGTTGGAACAAGGTGCAATCAACCCCAAAAGACAGACTGGAGCTGGATGTTTCAGGGACATATGTGGAAAATAGAGATGCTTGACTCTTAACACGGGCTAATAATGGGAGTTCTGGAGTAGGGGAGTGACATGATTAGATGTGTGCTTCAGGACCACTGAGGCTATGTAGGTGATGGGTTGGAAATCAGGGAAGTTGAATTTAGGGAGATCAACTAGGAAGAAATTTCATAAGTGAAATCAGAGGTGATGAGGCGCGAATTACAGATGTGCATCCGAGAGTAGAGAAAAGAGTCTGCTTAAGGGATGCATCTCAAACGCCATTTCTGTCTGCTGCTGGCTGATAAAGACTTTGCCCCTAGATATCTCTGCTTGGGTTTGTTTTCCTACTTCCTCCTTGGCTTTGGGGTTTCACTCTTGAAGTCTCCCTAAATCCAGTTTCCAGAGTTGTTCCTGCCACATAGCAAGCAAGGTTCTGCTCTCTTAGGGAATTGGGCAGGCTGATGGACGACGCAGCAGAAGGGTCTTTCCCCCAGTGACTTTGAGCATCTCAAAATAAATGTGCAAGACTGACCAATGTCAGTGACCAGGGGGTGGGGCCAAGACGGTGGAATAAAAGGAGGGATTCTCTTGACCTCTTCCCCACTCCCTCCAAAAACCTGTAAAAAATGACTCTAACCAAATTCTAGAGCTGTAGAACTCACAAAATGACAGAGGGAAACACATCTCCAGGTTACCAGGAAGGTTCTATTGCACCAGCACTGAGACTAGAGAGCAGTCTGGGGAGCAGGCCTCAGGGGACTGAATCACTCTCAGCTTTGGAAGTTTCCAGACTTCTCATCCCACAAACACCAAAAACAACATAGGTCAGTGGGAAAACTCTGCAGTTCTTTGGTGAGAGAGAAGCAATGTCTGGCCCTAGCCCTGGCGAAGTGGAGGTGGAGGTGGAGCCCAAGGGGGCTGCTTCTGAAATTCTGGGACCACAGATGGTGTGTGGATTGAGTGGCTGATGGAGGGTGATTGAAGGGATCTCTTTGTTTGCACTGAGGCAGAATATTCTTGCTTTGCCTTGCCTGGATCTGGATTGCCCACCTGGGTGGTGGTCCTGGGTTGAGGAGGAACACTAGTGTGGCAGAGCTTGTGGCTACAGAGGAGAGGGAATCCTCCATACAGTTCCAAGGCAGAAAACAGTGCTTGTGGTCTCACTCACAGACCAGGAAAGGAGTAAACACCTCTCCTTTGATCACACCACTTTAGAAGAGCTAAAAATTTATGGGTCCCTAGAAGTATCTCTGAAAACAGCTACACAAAACCCCCTCCACACTGGAAGAAAAGTATCACCTTAACAAAGGCGTAAAAAGTCAAGAAATTGACTAGGAAAATGTGTCAACAGTAGAGAAAAAAAATAGATTGTAGAATCTTACTTTGGTGACAAAGAAGACCAAAACATAAAACCAAAGAAGACAACAAAGTCAAAGCTCCTACATCCAAAACCTCCAAGAAAAATACAAGCTGGTCACAGACCAGGCACAAACTCAAAAAGAATTTTGAAAGGCAAGTAAGAGAAGTAGAAGAAAAACTGGGAAGAGAAATGAGTGTGCAAGAAAATCATGACAAACTGTCAACAGCCTGCTAGAGGAGCCCCCCAAAATACAGAAGACTGACCAATGTCTCCACTTTCCTCTTAACTGGAGGGTTCATGCCCAAGGGGTTTGGGACTCTCTTCAGCAGGCCAGCACATCTTCACCAAGTGTTTTCACTTAACAGGCTTCATTGGCATAGGCTGGTGACGTGGAAGGGGGGGGTGGGAGGCAAACCCTGCTGGCTTGCAGGCAGAGCCCAGGCCTCTCCATAGCTCCACAGTTGTGCGCAGAAGGGAGCAGGGACATACCACCCCCACCCTTCCTCTGATTTTTTTGCCCGTGTTCCTTCCTTACATTTAAACTTTTATGGATTGTCCTTACGTAGAGGAATTCTTTCCTAGAGCCAAATCTAAGTGTAAATGACCAAGATGGACCTGCAAATGATCTGAATGGAAGCAACATCAAGAAGGCAGAGATCATGGGGGCTGAAAAAAGCTGAGTAACAGCTGTGGACAATTAAATGTTGATTCCTTTGTGCCAGGCCTAACAAAGAGTTGGCCAGGATATCATGATTCCAGGAAATTTGTGGATCAGAAGAATGCTTTAAGATAAACTAATTAGGCAGCAGAGAGGCTATATGCCAGTGTCCAGCAAATAAGCTTCAAAATGAGGACTGGGGTTCTCTTTCTGACCCTGATGCGTCCTGACTGTGTGACCCTGGGCTGGTTGCTCAAGGCTCTCCAAGGTAACTGGCCAAGACTAAATTTCTGGGAAACTGCTGGTTTTCACTGGGGGAGCAAATTTCTAGGCCAGGAGTTCTCCACCTAGGTGAAATTATGAATTGATACCTGCTTCCCCCTTCTAAAAAGAAAATGAAGTTATGATCCAGGGATATTAGATTTGTTTCTGTTTCTGACTCATCCATGGTCTTAATTATAAGATGACAAATAATTCACTTAGTCTCTGATTTGGTTCTCCTCTATTGAAAATCGAGAGAAAATCTTTTTTATAAGGATTTTAAAAGAATTCTGATTAAGAATGACATATTGCAACCATTGAATGTGTTATGAGTCACTGAAGGATGGCATTATGGATAGAGACATGCCATTCTTTTTTTTCCTTTTTTTCTTTTTTTTAAATTTAGTTTTTATTTGTTTTCTTGTTTACATTATTCATTTTCATTACATTTATGAATTACACATTTGCTCCCTATCTTGCCCCTGCTCCAACCCTAGAACAGTAATCCCACTGTAGAGCCCCTCTGCT
>JAQQSW010005609.1:0-14148 GCA_028646575.1 Pseudocheirus occidentalis | reverse complement strand
GTGTGTCATTGGCGTTTCATTATTTGTTTGTTTTTCGATGCGATACATTATGTATGAGTTTATCACACACATTTCCAACCCCCAAAAAAGTAACTTCCTCCACCATTTGAGTGATTTACGGAGGAAACAATGCGTCGAAGTGTATTGATCCGCACGATCCACACCACCCATATTTGCCGTATATTCTGACACCATTTCAGGCTTACTGACTGTTACGATATGTCCACCGCATAATGTTCTCTGGGTAGATTGTAGGTTTGTGTTATAATAATTGGTGAGCATGGTAAAAATTCTTTTATCTTTCCACACAAGAAGCGTAGTATTATTCTTTCTGTATGCAACTGTTTTATTGCTTGAGAGGGGACATCCGAGTGATATGCTAGAATTCCGATGTCCCCTGAGAGGGGACAGCGGAGTGCAAAGGGTTAAAAATGATTGCAAATGTGTGAGAGATTGATCAAAGCAACCTATAGTCATTACTAGAAAATATTGCAAATGATATGTACTAATGACAGTGCTAGTGTGGTCCTTTTTTTTTTTTTTTTAAACAAACGATAGATACAGGAAAAATATATAACCTCTAGGATTCCTTCTGCCCCTGAGATTCTGTATTTCACTCACACATACAATCTTGATTTCTCTTAACTTCAGTAACAATTCCATTCTTATGAATCTTGTGGGCTGAATTTATTGTCTTATATGTCTTTAAACATGGGGTATTAAAGAACTTTGTTGAACAGAAGCCCAACTTTGTGGCTGGGAGAGTTGATAGATTCTCCACAAGTTTACATTTTTATATCATGTCTATTTTTTAGGGTTTGTTTCTTACATAATATTGTGTTCAAGACTTTCTTAAAATGTTTTACTTTTTTGTCAGTTAAGTTTTGAGTCTTTTGCTAAATACTGACCTGTCTGTCTTCAGGGTTTTAAGACTGGATGAGTTAAGGTAAGAGGGTAAGAGGCATTTGGCTCAGTGTATAGAGTGCTAAATCAGGAAGACCTGAGTTCAAATTTGCCTCAGACACTTACTAGTTCTGTGACCCTGGTCAAGTCATTTTAAAAGAAATAAGTTCACTTTTGTTGAGTTTAAGATGTCTATGGGAGATACAATTTGAGATGTCTAATAGGCAGTTGGAGATGTGAGACTAGATGTTAGCAGAGAGATTAGTGCTGGATAAGTAGATTTGAGAATTATGGGTATAGAGGTCATAATGTGATCCATTGGAGTGGATGAGTTCACCAAGCAAAATCTCATAGAGGGAGAACAGACGAAAGTCCCTGCACAGAGCCTTGGGACACACCCACAGTTAACAGAAAAGACTTGGATGAAGATCCAGCAAAGGAGTCTGAGAGTGAGCAGTCAGATGAGTAGGAGGAAAGCCAGTAGAGAAAACCAGAGAGAAGAGAATGTCAAGGAAAAGAGGATGATCAGTAGTATCAAATACTGAAGAAAGGTCAAGAAAGATGAGGACAGAGAAGAGGCTATTAGATTTGGCGATTAAGAGATCATTAGTTATTACAGAGAGAGCAGTTTTCAGTTGGATGATGAGGTCAGGAGCCAGACTTCAGAGAGTTAAGAAGAGAATGAGAGGAGAGGAAGTGGACACACCTAACTTAGATGGCGTCTCACAAAAGAAAGGAGAAATATTGAAAGATAGTTGGAACAGATGGGTCAAATGAAGATTTTTTTTTTTGCTTTAGGGGAAACATGGGCATGTTCGTAGAAAGTAGGAAAAAACCAGGAGACTGGGAGAGATTGAAGATAAGTGAGAGTATAGGGATGATAGAGAAAAGAGTCTGCTGAAGAAGACAGGAAGGAGCAGTATGGCTTGTGCATGCATGTCAGCTTTGAGAAGTGCTACCCTTTGATTTGAGACAAGGGTTAAGGAGGAGGCAGTGGCAGAACACATCTGAGTGATATGAAGTGAGGAGGAAGGGAGAACAGGGAGCTCTCAGAAAATTGTCTCAATTGTTTTTAGCAAAATATGAGGCAAGCTTCTCAGCCCTGAGGGTTGGGGGCAGGGGGAACAATGGGAGATTTGAGGAGGGATGAAAAGGTTTGGAAGAGACACAAGGGAGGGAGAGGGAAACAGAGGACCATTTCGTTTTTTGTACTTGTGACTTCAAGGCTTACCATAGTACCTTGCGTATGGTAGGGCTTAATAAATTCCTGTTGATTGATTGATAAAAAAAATAAACATGAAATGAGGAATAAAATAATTTGTGGATAAAACTGTAGTAGAAATAATCACATGAATTTTAATAAAAAATATTGGTGGCATATATTAATTTAATATAATAGACACTTTGCAACAGACATTCAAACAAATCCCAGTTCCAAGTACATTGCTTGGAAAAATGAGTTCGTCAGTTAACTGAAAGGTAAGATATGTCTTTTAAACTTTACAGTATAGTACTAACCCTGGCTTCATTTGACCAGAATCTCCTTGTTCTACACTTTGACTTTATTTGTTTTGATATTTGTGTATTAGCTCTACTATCTTCATTCAGCATTTCTTCAGACAAATATTTCTGTGTTTCTCTGCTCATTCAGTTTTCAGTTCATTCTTTGCTTAGTAATAATATTTATTACATTCACACGCCATGATTTGTTCAGTTTTACCAAGCTTTAGGCTGCTAATTTATTTTCAGCTTTTTGTTATTAGAAGTAGTGCTCCTATATAAGCAATGTTAAACATACGCCTCTTTGCTGACTGTCAGCTACTTTCATGTAGTATAGTCCCAGTAGTAGAATCTCTGAGTCAAGGGGTATGAACACTTACTAGTGCTTCTTGCATAGTTTCAAATTTTTTTTTTTATAACAGCAGAACCAGTTCACCCATGAATTAGCCTTTTTTTTTCCATAATCCTCTCCAATGAGTTTCCCCATATTTTGGCATATTTGTTAGCATGAAAAATGTGAGGTATGATACCTTAAAGTTTGTTTTAATTTTTGTTTCTCTGGTGGTTATTATATTTCTTGGTTATTACATTATCAACAATTTTATTATTTTGTAGTTACTGTATATGTCATTCTTCCACTCACCCCCAAATTTTTGTTGATGTATTTTATTTTCATAAATCAGACACATTCTAACAAATATGCAGTTCTCCAACCCACCACACAAGGTTTATATCCCTAAAATGGTAATAGGTAAAACCACTTACAGGAGTGAGCCCAACAAATAGTGTATATCTTTTTAAAATTTTCTGTGTAGCGGAAAGGAGAGACACATGTAAATATTGTTAGTTAAATTTGATCCAAGCTTCTGTGCTGTTTGAATGGCTTTATTTACATAGTTTCAGATATCAGATATTCTTTTATGAATTCTGCTTTCTCAATTCAACTTTACTTCTTGTAAGTATTTTCATGTTTTTCTGAATTATTAGTATTTGCTGCCTTTTCTTACAATATATGTTCTATTGCAGTTGTATGATAAAATTTGTTCAGCCATTCCCCTAATATTGGGCATATAATTTGTTTCCACCTTTTTTCTATTACAAATAAAGCTACTAACATGTTAGAGTGGATAAAGAGTGGCACTAGGAACCAGGTTCCAGTTCGGTGTCTGACATGTGCCAACAGTGTGACCTTGGGCAAGTCACTTCGCTTCACTCAGCCTCAGGTTCCTCACTTGCAAATTAGAAATATAATGCCTGGAACACACCTCATAGGATGGTTGTGAGGATTTTTAAAAAAAAATCAGTTAACTTTTTTAAGAGACTGTCAGTATTTTGGTTACTTTTGTCAGCAAGTCAACAAGCGTTTATTAAGCACTTACTATGTGTCAGGTACTATATTACTGTACTACTGTAACCCTGCTGAGGATACAGAAATTTGTATTGTTGAGGCTTTTCTTTTCTCTTTTAAAATTTGTTACAGTCTTGCTTATTGTGGTATACTCTTGTAGGACACATGGAAATGAATGTGATGTTTAAAAACAAAAGGTATCAAAGCAAGAAAATTTTGTCAAAGCTATAGGAAGAACAAAAAAATAGTGCTTCTATGAGTATTTTAATATACATGGTTCTTTTCTTGCCAGTACTAACAGTTTTAAGGGGTATAGACCCAGCTGTTGGATTGCTGGGTCAAAAGGTGTAAGTAGTTAAGAGAGTCTCATGTGTATACCATTCTTGCTTTGAAGCAGTTCATACAAAGTGATTTTCCATATTCTCTTACCTATATTATCTTTTATACTTCCATACTATTCCATTCTGCTAATATACTACAATTTGTTCAACAGTTGGACTAGTGTTGGACAGACGGGGTGTTTGGTACTTCTGACAGAAAACAAAAACAAAAAGTCCCTGCCCTCTAGGAACTTGTATTCTACTTTCTTTTTCAGCTCAATTCAATGCACATTTTTATGATATGTAAGGCATTGTGTAATATGCTGGATATTCAAACAAGTACAAAACCATCTGTATCTTCCTGGAACTTCCATTATCCTGGGGCAATGTGAGTTAAGAGTTCAGCATCTACACACATGAGAAAAGTACAAGGAAAACTGAGGTAGGAGAGAGCACTAATACCGGGGAAGATCACTTCCTTGAAGAGCTAGAATGAGGATTCTTAAGAGGCTGAAATGAGGAAGGAGGGGAAGAGGAGAAATAGAGGCAGATAGGGAACTGAGTTCAGGAAATAGCTACTAATCCAATTTGGCTAGAATGTAGAAGCCAAGAGGGGAATATCATTAATTTTGTAAAGATAGATCTATTTTTAATTTTCAGTTTTCTTTAGGATAGCAGAAATACTCAAAGGTAACGATTACTTTACTGATTAATATATATTCCTATATTGCTTTCCAAAAATTTGCACTAGTAAACATTATTAAGAGTTTCCTTTGTGTTCTTACTTTTTCCCTTTCTCAAATCTGTTGAAGATCAATCTTTCCAATTGGGAACAGTGCCCAAAAAACTATTAAGCCATATATAATTTTTGATCTAGTGCTACCATTTCTAGTCCTATATCTCAAAGAAAGAGAAGGACCTATCTCCACAAAAATACTTCTGAGATATTTTTCATGGTAGCAAAGAACTGGAAACAGGAGGTCCCCATCAATTGGGGACTGGCTGAACAAGTTATGGTATACAAATGTGATAAAATACTATTTTGATGTAGGAAATCATAAAAGGAATAGTTTCAGAAAAAAACTGGGAAGACATGTGACCTGATGCAAATTGAAATGAGAAGAATCGGGAGAAAAATTATTTGCTAACAATATTATAAAGATAAAGAACTTTGAAAGACTTCAGAACTCTGATCAGTACAATGACCAGCCACAAATCCAAAAGATTCATGATGAAATCATACTATCCAGAGAGAAAGAGCTGATAGATTGAGAGTCAAACATTTGTTTTGTGTGACAATCCATATTTGTAATGGCTTTTGTTTTTCTTGCCTTCTCAATGGGTGGGGAGAGAATTCAGAACTGAAAATAAAATGAAATAAATTTTCATAAATCCTTTGCAATGTATTAACTTACCTATGGATTAATTTCTTTGCCTTTATGATATTCACTTTCATGATTTCAAATATGAAGAGAAATTTTTGCATCCTAGAGCTGTTTGAATTGACTGTCTTATAATAGTAAATTTTCCATAACAGTATATAATGTTTTCCTAAATATAAATAAAGCACTCTCAATGATTCTATGGTTTTATAATGTGACAAGCTAAAAACAGGATGAATCAAATTTATATTATCTACAGATCAATAAGCATTTCTTTTAGATAAAAATGCTGAAAAGAATGAAGCCAATGGAATATATAGTTCTGTGGCACTACACTTGAGCTCTTTCTCCACGTTTATTTACAACATTCCCAGATATTTGTTTGAATTGGAGTCAGATCAGGGAAGAATGACAAAAGTACAACTGGTGGGTTGAGTGAAGGCTGGTGGTCTGAACAAGGGAGTACAGCTGAAAGTTATCCTAGGGATAGGTATGCAAGGACACTTGCCTGAAGACAGACATTAATTTTGAAGATCACTTCAAAATGAGACAAGAAGGATGCAGGAATCATTTTGAAAGGTCAAAACCAAGTCCAGGATCTGTAGTAGTAATGGCAGCAATTTATTGGAGGCATAGGAAAGATAAGAAAGATTTAGAAATCTTTAGAAAGATCATTTAGAAAAATTTAGAATTAGATTTAGAGTTTATGAGTAAACTGGTGTTCATAGTCGGGAAATCCAGTTGCATTACGTATTTAGGAAATGAGGCAGGAGCCCATTTATTAAAGAACTTGTGAACAAAGAGGGAAAAGAAGCTTTATTACAAAAGACTGAATAAAATAACTTAGAAGTCGAAGAGATCTTAGGAACCACTTTATTTTAACAATGGTGAAATTGAGAGCCAGAGAACTGAAGTGTGATTAGTATGTAAGTAGTAAGGAGCAGAGTTGTGATTCAGGACTTCTGAATCCATATGAGCTACATGAAGGATACAGTTCAATCACAATAGAACAAGGAAGTTGTTGGGAAAATGAAATATCAGGATCATGAGAAGATTAAAACCTAGTATGAAGAAATTGAACTGCTGGACCATGCATGATTTCTTTCTGTTCCATAGTTTATAAATGGGATTGATTTCCATTTGGCGGTGGGTGGGGTGGGAGTGTGTGTGTGTGTGGGGGGGGGGGTGTATAAATGGCTTTAGCTGTGAAGGTTAAGGGTACACAGAGGGAGAAAGAGGTAATCAAGCCATTGGGTGTGGATCCACATAGTAACCTACATTTCACCGTTCTCCACAAGCATGTGATGAGACATTTTATCCAGTGTTTTGCTGAAAGCGAGATAATAATTATAATAGTAAAAATAACAACAACTAGCATTTATGTGAGCAATTTAAGGTTTGCAGAGTGCTGGGCATGTTCTCTCATTTCATCCTCACACTAACCCTGTGAGGCATCCTCATTTCATGGGAAAGGAAATTGAGGCTGAGAGGTTAAGTGACTTTTGCAGGGTCACACAGCTAGTAAGCAACTGAGCCAGAACTGTTTATGTTATTAATCTAATTTATCTAACTATTCATTTTCTTAAAAAAAAAAAAAGGAATTATGTTAGTTTGGCATGATTTGTTCTTTGTAAGTGTCTTTAAAGGTCTTGTCTTTCCACCTCTCCTACCCTCTTCTGTTAATGATTGTAATATTTTAGACTTGCTCTGATAGCTAAAGGTTAAATTGTGATGAGATGTGGGTATGAGAGCAGCTATATTTTATTCTGTTTTATGCTATTGATTTGAATAATGATATTGAGGTGATTATCATTGACACCAGCCATACGCAGCTCCTAAAACTATTCCTGGTTGGACTCCCAGGACTTGAGCAATAAACTTCATGGAGAGAAGGATGAGTTTCCCTTGCTGGCATTGGAATTTAAGTTCTAGAAGCTGTGGGCTGTGGTTTGGAAGGACTCTTAGGGAATTTATAAAGAGTTTTATCTTTAAAGAAAAAAATAAGACAGTATGGAAGGCAAAGTCTCTCTTTCCCTGTAACTTATGGCACCAGGTATAAAATGAGTAGCATAAAATTGACATATTCAAATTGAAATGTATCTTAATGCTTTAGTAGAGGGAGGTCAGTGACACAGAATATGAAAATAAAACTAGAGACACAACACTGAAAGGTCCATAGACAGCACATTTTTTTAGCACTGTATGCATGCTTACCTTTCTTTTCTTATGTTACCTTGAAATTCTGCCTCTCATGTGAAGGTCAAGGTTCTTTTTCTGTTACAGGAGAAGCAAATGGAATAACTTTTCACATCCTGAAAAATTCTGATATTTCACAGTGATCGTTTTCCAGTATGGTCCTTGGATTAAACCTTTGGAATTTTTTCCATTTTGCTGAGTAGCCAATTAGAAATGTCTTTGGAAGAAAGGAAAATGTATGTGGTTGTGCAGTGTCCTGCCAGACTTATCCTCTTCCCTCTGCCTGTGTTTGCCATTCCTAAGGACACACAAGGTTTAATTTCCAAAGAAGAATTCTGACTCCCAGTCCAGTTCCAGGTTCATCTGTGAGCATGACTACTATGTGATGTGGCAGAATTAGTTACTGCAAGTGATTTTGAGTTTTTTGGTTTTTTGTTTTAGTTTTCAACATTCATTTTTATAAGATTTTGAGTTCTAAATTGTTTCCCCCTCCTTCCACTCCCCCACCCCAAGATGACATGCAATCTGATATAGACATATTAAACATATTTCCACATTACTCATGTTGTGAAAAAAGAATCAGAAGAAAAGGGAAAAACCATGAGGAAAAAACCAAAAAAACAAAAGAAAAGAAAGAGAAAATAGTATGCTTCAATCTGTATTCAGATTCCTTAGTTCTTTCTCTTTTGGAATTGTCTTAGATCATTGCATTGCTCAGAAGAGCTAAGTCTTAACAAAGTTGGTCATTGTACAGTGTTGCTGTTACTGTGTACAGTGTCCTGCTGGTTCTGCTCACTTCGCTCAGCATCAGTTCATGCAAGTCTTTCCAGGTTTTTCTGAAGTCCCTCTGCTTACCATTTCTTATGGTACAACAGTATTCCATTACATTCAAATACTATCACTTGTTCAGCCATTCCCCAATTGATGGACATCTCCATAACTTCTAATTCTTGACTACCACAAAAAGAGCTTCTACAAATATTTTTGTACATGTGGGTCCTTTTCCCTTTTTTATGATCTCTTTGGGATACAGACCTAGAAGTGGTATTGCTGGGTCAAAGGATATGTGCAGTTTTATAGCCTTTTAGCCATAGGTCCAGATTGTTCTCCAGAATGGTTGGATCAATTCACAACTCCACCAAAAATGCATTAGTGTTCCAATTTTCCCACATCTCCAACATTTTTCATTGTCTTATTTTGTTATGTTAGCCAATCTGATAGTTGTGATGTGGTACCTCAGAGTTGTTTTAGTTTGCATTTCTCTGATCAATAGTGATTTAGAGTACTTTTTCATATGCATGTAGGTAGCTTTAATTTCTTCTTCTGAAAACTGCCTGTTCATATCCTTTGATCATTTATCTGTTGGGGAGTGACTTGTATTCTTACAGATTTAACTCAGTCATATATTTTAGAAATGAGACCTTTATCAGAGACACTGACTGTAAAAATTATTTCCTAGCTTTCTGCTTCCCTTCTGATCTTGGTTGCATTGGCTTTGCACAAAACCTTTTAAATTAAATGCACTAAAAATTATCCATTTTGCATTTTGTAATGTTCTGTCTCTTGTTTGGTCATAAATTCTTCCTTTGTCCGTAGATCTAACAAGCAAATTTTTCCTTGTTCTCCTAATTTGCTTATAGTTTCAACCTTTATGTCCAAATCATGTACCAGTTTTGACTTTATTTTGGTACATGGTGCAAGATGTTGGTCTGTGCCTAGTTTTTGCCATACTGTTTTCTAGTTGTCCCAGAAGTTTTTGTCAGAGAGTGAATTCTTATCCCAGAAACTGGAGTCTTTGTGTTTAAAGTAGTTTTGAGTTTTAAATCATTTTGGCTAATGACATGGTTAGGAAAATTTGGTGAAATATGCATACAAATGAATACATTTTTTACTGTTGAGGAAACTTTCTGATCTTTTATCACTGGAAGATTAATCTTATTCATAAGAATTTTCCAAAAGGTGTTTCTGCTCTTGACAGTCAAGGCACACTTCAGTTTAGAAGACAAACTAGTTTGCAAAACGTTATTGTTTCACCATTTCTTAGAGAAATTTAGAAACATATGCAATGTAATTGCCACCATGAAGAAGCCAAAAGAGTCCAGAAACGTCTTGGGCCAGAAAACACTTAAACTCTTCACTGTTCACTTCACTTTGTATCAGTTCATGTAAGTCAGTCCAAGTTTTTGTGAAACCATCCTCTGTATCATTTCTTACAGCACATTCCATCACATTCATATACCATAGCACGTACATTTTACCTTTTGTGATCCCCCCTCTGTCTTGTGTTTTGTTACAAACTTCCTCATCTATAGATTTGAGAGGTAATTTCTTCCTTTGCTTTGTTAATGATGTCACTCTGTATCTATGTCTTGGACTTAATTTGGACCTTATCTTTGCATATGATATGAGATGTTGGTCTTTACCTAGTTTCTGTCAGACAGCTTTTCCAGTTTTCTCAGTAGTTTTTGTTGAAAAATGAGTTTTGAGGTGGCAGAGCCAAGATGGCAGAGTAAAGACAGGGACTTGCCTGAGCTCTCCACTGTTCCCTTCAAACAAGTTTAAAATAATGCCAGAAAATGAATTCTAGGGTGGCAGAACCCAGAAAAGGATGGAGTAAAACTCAGTTTTCCAGCCCAAGGCAACCTAGGAGTTGAGTCACATATGGGTAAAAGTGGAGTGTAGTCTAATGCAGGCAAGGCCCAGACAAGCCAGGAGCAGGCCTTGAGGACACCTGAACTCACAACAGCAACTTCTGAAGTTCTTAGCCCACAGAAGGTAAAGGAGTTGAAAAACTGGTCAGAAGGAGATTATAGGGGTTCCTTTGCTGGCACTGGGTGCAGGACTCTGTTGCATTACTCACACATGGATCTGGGTCATAGTCCTGGTTTGCAGTCTTAGGACAAGGAGGGGAACCCTGGTCATAGTTCCAGAGCAGAAAAGAGTGCTTGTGTACTCAGACCAGAACATGGGCCAAGGGAGGAGTAAACACATCTCTCCTTAGAGAAGCATACCTTGGAAGAATTGAAAACTTACACACTTCACAGAACTAATTCTGAAAAGAGATAAACAAAAAACCTGCAGCTTGGGATAGTGCCCTCCCTTCATCCTGGGAGCAGGAACCTCCCCCTCCCCCGCAAACAATCCTTTACTGTCAAGTTAAAACTCAAGAAATAAGCTGAGAAAATGAATAAATAACAACAAAAAAGGGCCTGACCAGGAAAGATCAAAACACAAACTAAGACAAAGACAACAAAGTCAAAACTACTTACATCCAAAGCCTCAAAGAAAAATGTGAATTGGTCTCAGGCCCCAAAGGAAATCCCAAAGATCAAAAAGGATTTTAAAGCTTAAATAAGAGAGGTAGAGGACAAATTGGGAAAAGGAATGACAGTGATTCAAGAAAATGATTTTCAAAAAGAGTCAACAACTTGGTAAAGGAGAAGCAAAAAAAGTACTGAAGAAAATAACACTTTAAAAAAGAATAAGCCAAAGAAACGGTAAAAGAGACACATACATACAATTAAGAGAAGAACTCTTTAAAAAGCAGAATTGACCATATAGGAAAAGATGTACAAAAATTCGCTTAAGAATAAAACTCCTTAAAAAGTAAAATTGACCAGTGGTAACAGTAGTATAAAAGCTTAGTGAAAAAAATAATTCCTTCAAAGTTAGAATGAAGGGGTGGCTAGGTGGTACAGTGAATAGAGCACCGGCCCTGGAGTCAGGAGGACCTGAGTTCAAATCCAGCCTCAGACACTTAACACTAGTCACGTGACCTTGGGCAAGTCACTTAACCCCAATTGCCCTGCCTTCCCCCCTCCACAAAACCAAAAAAAAAAAAAGAAAAGAAAAGAAAAGAAAGTTAGAGTGGAACAAATGGAAGATAATGATTCTATGAGAAATCAAGAAATGTTACGAAAAAATAGAAGAAAATGTGAACTATCTTATTGGAAGAACAGTTGACCTGGAAAAAAATCAGGGAGAGAAAATTTAAGAATTACTGGACTACCTGAAAGTCATGATCAAAAAAAGAGCTGAGATATCATCTTTTAAGAAATTCTCAAGGAAGATGCCCCTGATATTCTGGAAGAGAGTGAAATAGAAATGGAAAGAACCTACTAATCACCTCTTGAAAGAAATCCCAAAATGAAATCTCCCTGGAATATTACAAGTCAGATTCCAGATCAAGGAGGTCCTCACAGGTCAAGGAGGAAGTACTTCAAGCAATCAGAAAGAAACAGTTTAATCATCATGTACCTACAGTCAGGATAACACAAGATTTAGCAGCTTCTACATTAAAGGATTGGAAAACTTAGAATATGATATTCCAGAGGACAAAGGATTACAACCAAGATTTACCCACCCACCACCCAAACTGAGTATAATTCTTGAGGGGGAAAAAAGATATATTCAATGAAATAGAGAACCGTCAAGCATTAAAAGACTAGAGCTGAATAGAAAATTTGACTTTCAGGTTCAAGACTCAAGAGAAACATCAAAAGTTAAACAGGAAAGAGAAATCATAAGAGATTCAATAAGGTTAAACTGTTTATATTCCTATATGGAAAGGTATTTGTAACTCCTAAGAACTTTATCATGATTAGAGTAGTTATAAGGAATACATAGACAAAGAACATGGCTGTGAGTTGACTATCATGGGATGATGCCAGGAAAAAAAAATAAAATTAAAGAGTAAAAAAGAAGAATGCAATAAATTAATATAAAATATATATTATAAAATATATTTTATAATTATACTATTTATACATTATACTATATATTATATAATAATATAATGTATTTATAATATTATATCATGATATATTTAATATTATTTATATATATTATACAAAATAAATATAAAATATATGCACCAAAGAGTATAGCATTATATCAGCAAGCACCCTAGCTTTTGCCATTGTGAATACTGCATTGTTGATACAAGCACCTAAATGCTTAAAGGAAAAGTTAAATGTTACAGGGGTTTTTTTGGGGGTGGTGGTTCCTTTGTGGAGGGGGGAAGGCAGGGCAATTGGGGTTAAGTGACTTGTCCAAGGTCCTATGGCTAGTTCAGTGTCTGAGGCTGGATTTGAACTCCTGGCAGCTGTGTGAAAGACACAATTGAAGAGGTAAAGTGTTCTTTAGGAAACTGGTGCAGAAGTCCAGACAAGAAATGAAGAAGATTGTAACATGAGTGACTATGAAAGTAGAGGAAAGGAGACGTAGACAAGAAATATGATGGAAGCAGAAATGACAAGACCTGGCAATTGTTTGGATGTATGGGGTGAGTGAGAGTCAGGAGTTAAAGATAACACTCAAGTTATGAACCTGAATAACTGGAAGGATGATGGTCTTCGGTAGTAATAGGGAAGCATGGAAGAGGTGAGAATTTTGGGGGAAAGATAATGAGTTGTTTTTGACTGAGCTTGAGATGTTGAATTTGAGATGCTTTGGGGATAGCCATTTGGTTGTGCCTAAGAGGCAGGTAGTGGTATGGGACAGGAAATCAGCAGAGAAAATAGAGAACGCTATTTAGATCTGGAAGTCATTTCCGTTACTAATAACAAAATAAAGTAACAGATACAGCACAGTGTTCTTTCTCATTATCTCAGGGGAGAAAAATTCCTTTAAAACTAATGCTTTAAGCTTCTTAAATCAATGTTTTAAATTTTTATGAACAGTTAGTCATGGGTGTTCCCTTTTGGTCAAGAGAGGGGTCTGGTGGATGGCAGCAAAGGGAAACAAGCAGTATGGAATGCTGTTTGCATTATCAGATATTCTTGTCCATTGATTTTCCTTTTCTTTGTTGCAGAGAAGGTGTGGGAGCAGGGAGGTCTCAAAATAGTTTTAAAAATAAAAGACACCAATAAAACTTTTCCTCATGTTTTAAAAAAGTAAGAATGAAAGAAATGACTGTAACTTCCAGGGACCATTGGGGGATTTGCTAGTTAATCTTGAAAGCTGTGTGCCCAGGGTATCTGAGACTTGAAGCCTGTCTTTATACTAGTTAGCTTTTATTACTAGAGGTACTAGACAGGGCACTGATCAAAGTTTTGGGAGCTGATGGTGGAATAGATTATTTACTTTATATAGTTGACTTCTAGTGCTGAATATTATTTTCAAAGACCAAAAAGACTAAAACTAATTTTCTTAGATTCCTAAGTATATTCTGGTTTATTTGGTGTCCATGATAATAATTGATTCTTTTTTTTTCTCAAAGTCAGTATCACATTTAACTCTTGCTAGGTTTCTAGACCAAAGACAAGGAATTTGACTAGTAGCACCTGTACCTTTCTGAATATTACTTATCAACTATTCCTCATCTCTTGATGCATTTTATTTTATAAATAGATTCTTTGGGACCAAAGCAGAAATGCAGGTGGAAGAAGGATCTCTGAAAACTGTGTTTCTGTAGAAGACTTGGAAACTGGCCCTGGTAAGAAGATAATATCATGTGTATATGAGTTATTCAGGAAGTTAGTAGTGAGACATTCAGGAT
>JAQQSW010005608.1:0-14148 GCA_028646575.1 Pseudocheirus occidentalis | reverse complement strand
CACAATAGGTCCACTGTGGAGATGTCCTGCATAATTACACATGTACAGCCTGTATTGAATTGCTTGTCCTTCAGGTGGGACTGGGTGACAAGGGAGGAACCGAAAGAATCTAGAATTTAAAGTTCTACAATCAAATGTTAAAAAACAAAACAAAACATATATATATATATATATATATATATATATAT
Organism: Pseudocheirus occidentalis; assembly: GCA_028646575.1. Lineage (NCBI taxonomy): Eukaryota > Metazoa > Chordata > Mammalia > Diprotodontia > Pseudocheiridae > Pseudocheirus > Pseudocheirus occidentalis. The sequence continues at coordinate 13,960 of JAQQSW010005608.1, read as the reverse complement.
ATATATATACACACACACATATATAATAATAATTATTATTAACTACATTCAATTGGGAATTAAGATATACAGGGACTGAGGTAGGGAGACCCTCCCTGCCCTACAAGAAAGTTAGAGTGGCATTGGAGGAGGGCATAAAAGAGAGCAGATTGGCGGAGGGGCTTTACAGTGGGATCGCTGTTTTGAGGTTGGGGGTAACGGAAAGACAGGGAGAAAATTTGTAACTCAAAATCTCATGGAAAGGAATGATGTAAACAAGAAAAATTTTAAAATAAACAAATAAAATCCTAATTTTAAAAAAGCTAAACAGAGGAGTTTATATTTTATCCTAGTGGTAAGAGGAAGTTGCTGAATTTGGTTGAGTAGAGGAGTTTTAGCTATAGTATACTAGACGTAGTGTCTAAGGAAAATTACTTTGGCAGTCATGGAGAAATTTAAGGTTGGAAAACCAATTACAAGATTGTTGCAATAATCTAAGCAAGAGGTGATGAGACTGTGAACTAAGGTCATAACTCTGTGAGTGGATAGAATGGATCAGATGTAAGAGATGTAATAAAGTATAAATGGCAAGATCCTGTGACTGACCGGATATGTGGGGTGAGGGACAAAGTGAAGAACAGTGAATAATGCACAAGTCACAAACCTTATATGATGGTGGTACCTTCCAAAAAAAAAGATTTAGTGGAAATGGGCAAGGTTTGGGGTGACAAATAGTAAGTGCAATTTTAGACATGTTGAGTTTCAGATGTGTTTAGAAAATCTAGTTTGAAATGCCTAAAAGAAAGTTCTTTGGTAATGCAGGACTTAAGAGAGGAAGCAGGGAAGAATATATGTGGGCATATACATACATATATGTATATACACATACATACACACGTCTATCTGGGAGTACAATCTGCCGAGGAAGATGAGAGAGGATAGAATCATGCTCACATGTAAAAAGGCTGGTCTTGCGATACACAGCAAGGGTCAATTCTTTGTCAGAGATTGGGGAGAAGGAGCAAAGACTGGGAGATGATGTCAGAGGGGTCTGAGAGGAAGAGAATGAGAGAAGAGACAGCCTCTGTCCAAGGGCCTAATTCAGCTATTCAGTATGATCGGTATTAGATGTGAGACTAAAAGCCTGATCTAATTTTCAGTCTCATATTGTTTCTATTTTCCAGCGCTGCCTCTCCATGAAGTTCTTAAAACTGTTTAAAAAATTAAAAAAGTACAGCAAAAATTAGGTAAGGAGTGATTTTCCCCTTACAAGCAAACTACTCCTTCCACAACATAAGAAATAGACAGAAATAACTCAAATACAACAATTAATAAGTATTAAATTCCAGGAAATTACAACATATAATAGTCTTCCTTTAAGCAATGGATAGCTATGTGAAGTATAAAATGCTACTGAGAGTATCAAGTGCTGGGTAATATCTAATCTGTAGTATAAGAAAAACAGGCCTATGTATCTAATTTTCATCCATTTTATTTTTGAAATCATAATACTTGCTCACATTTATATAGAGCCTTGAGTTTTACAAAGTACTTGACATACATTATCTCAATTCAGCCTCACTACAAGCCTGTGAGGTAGGCACTACTATTCCATTTTAATGATGATGAAACTGAGGATCAGAAATATTAAGTGATTTGTCTAGGTTTCATTCAGCTAACAAGATAGAATTAAAACCTTGATCTCCTAGCACTACACTACACTAGCTCATATATATATGAGATATCATATATATGTATTCACACATATACATAAAAAAGATTTATGATGTATATACATGAAATATTAATATAGGGTATTGCAAAAGCCATAGTACAGTTTTAAGCCATTCAAGCTCTAAATAATTAAGTGCTGCCAATTTGTAAATCTAGAGAAGGTAGTAGAAGGGCACAGCATTCAAATCCTTTCCCTGAGATAAACTAAATGACCTTGATCAAGTCTCTTAACCTCTCTGAGATGTAGTTTCTGCTATAAAAAATAGAGATTATCATGAAGTACAGTTAATGAAGCAATCCTTCACAAGGTTATTTTGAGGATCAAAAAAAGATAAAAATAATATAGCAAAGCTTAAAGCACAATAAAAACATCAGTTATTACTACCAATTCTATATGCGATTATCACCACAAATTAAAACTTTACTGTTAAAGACACAGAAGTAATGAAAATATTTGCCCAGACAGTATGTATGAGAGGGAAGCACACCCTCCCCCAAAAAGAAGAAAAGAAGGTCATCATAACATTTCTTTAAAGAAGAAAACAACAAAATTCAGAAGGAAGCGCAGACAAATAGGGCAGCTTTGAAAGTAAGATGTTGAATTTGTTATATTCCTTAAAATAGTAAGCTTTATTTGAAAGAGAATCATGGCTTCATGTACTCTTTCTTTTCTGTGTATATAGAAATACTCATGTTCGATGATATTTATCAAGCACTAAATGACAAAAAAAAAAAAAAGGAAAAAATCTGTAAGGGTAAAAGATATGTACCTTTATATTTAGATAGTAAAAATTCTGGGGCAAAGTAGATATGTGTGTACAGTGGGGGAAAAAAAGATACATTTATTTTTGGGCATAGGCTAGAAACAAACCTTGCCATCAATAGACCAACTGATAAAACTCTGTAAAGCACTTAACACAGTGCCTGGCACATAGTAAATTCTAAATAAATACTTATTCGATTTCTTACTCCTTCCTTCTAATAAAGGACAAGAAAAATCTGTTCCTATTTATCCATATTTTCCCAGATGAAAATGGATGTTTTTTGAGTGTCAAAAAATAAGTACAAAAATTTCTGAGGTAAATATTACTGTATGAGATCAACTAAAGGAGGGAGTTGGGTTTTTTTAATCGGTTAAAATAGAAAATTATTGTAGCAGGCAAAATTTCAGAACAGAAATCTTATCTACTTATCTACTAGAGAAAATTTAAGTGATATAAAAACAAAAGATATCAATAAGAATGTATTTTTTTAAAACCTACCATGTTTTGTTTCCTTTTTCCCATTGTTCACTCCATTGGTTACAACCCTTCTATATAACCAGACTAATGTCCAATGTGAAAGTATTTGCAGAACCTATACTTGATTGCATGCTGCCATGGGGGGAGAGGAGGGGAAGGTAAGAAAATTTGAAACTCAAGGGATTGTGGAACTGAATCATGTAAAATCTTGTACTAAAAGTAAATAAACAAATCAATTTAATTTTTGAAAAAACCTACCATGACTCTTTCTATAAAGTAAAGGATACTTCATATTTTCAAAGTAAAACAATCATGCCCTAATTTCTCCTCTTTACAAAGCTGAATTTTAAAAAAAAAAAAGGTTCTCTGAAAATAGGTGTACATCTAAACAAGGAAGGAACTTGGCTAATTTTGTACTATAAATAAAAGTATCAATTTCTTCCTTTAAAGTCACCCCATAGAAGATGATCTGGAAACACAGTATTTTTTCCTAAATGCTAATATCAACCTCACAGTGTACATTTTGGTTTCTGTCACACACTTACACTTTGCAGTATCATTTAAAAAACAACAACAAATGAATAGCTACAAGGAACAAACTATGCTGAAACCATTTCCAGGAACAGGGTTTGTTTAAACAAAATATATTAAGTGAAACCAGCTGCATTAAGGGCCAATGCCATTTGAAGCAGAATACTAAAAACCACCCACTTCATAATATCAGGGTGATTACTCCTTCTGTGAAGTATGAAGCATAAACTCTGTGGGAAAATGGCTTATGGGGATATAGCATAACATGCAACCTTTTCCTGAGGTGTTAAAATCTAATTGCTTAGCAAGTGGCTGCTCATATAAAACTACTCAAGAAAGTTATATTGTTATGAAGATTGCCAGCTTGTTTATGCTTTTCACATCCCATCTATCAAGCAATCTACCAAAGTTCCTAGGGAGACAAGTAGGGGGAGAAGGGATAATCAGATATTTGCTAGTTTTCTGGCCAGAATAGTGGGAGGGGTAGTCCCTACTGAGGGGACAATCAACATATCCTGCCAGAGGGTCAGTTGATCTGCATCATGTGGATGACACTTTCATAAGAGCTGCTGGCATAGGAAACTCTACTAATTAAAAATATACTCAAGGGGAGCTCTGAAAAACTGAATGCTTTATAACAGTTTAAAAAAAAAAGAAAAGGAGGGAGGCCAGGAGGAAGGAATTAAGAGAAAAAAAAGCACAATGGGAGAGAAAAGGAGAGAAAGAAGAGAAAAAAGCAACTCAAATTTAAAGGTCCTCATTAGTCATATTTAATTTGGATACTATAGGATCAATCAATTCAGTTAGTAATTATTATGCACCTATTATGATTCACACCGAATGGACTCATGCTTACCCATTGGGGCAAGATGACAAAAATTAAAATAGTATCTGCCTTCAATAATAATAGTAACTAACTTTAAAGCTTGTAAAGCATTTTACTTATGTTCTCTCTCAAAAAAAAAAAAACCTTACATTTTGCTGGCGGGAAAGTGGATAGAGGGTCAACTTTGCAATCAGGAATAAATTCAAGTCCTACTTGGCAGATTAGCTGTGTAACCAGGGACAAGTCACTTAACCAGGAAACTTTAAGACTGTCCCTCCATATTACATACCTGTGAGACCCCTATAGATTTAAAAATATTACAGAATCACAGAATTTTGAAATTATAGAGCCCTTAGATCCATCAATTAGTAGTAAAGTGGTAACAAACAAATGGGGACAGCTATGTGAGGCAGTAGATTAGAGTACCAGGGCTGGAGTAAGGAAGACCTATGTTCAAATCTAGCCTCAGACATTTTACTAGCTTTGTGACCTTGGGCAAGTCACTTAGCCCCATCTGCCTCAGTTTCCTCCTCTGTAAAATGATCTGGAGAAGGAAATGGCAAATTATTCTAGTACCAAGAAAACCCCAAATAGGGTCAGGAAGAGCCAGACACCTGACTGAACAACAAACCAAATTCAAATAGAAGCAGGGGCCACTAATCCAGATATGAGGATCCCTATAGGCCATATCCTGGCATTCAAAATGTAATGTTATCTACGTTTTATTGTATTTTTATTCATTTTGTTAAATATTTCCCAATTACAACTTAATCCGGTTCTGGCTGTACTTGGGAATGTCATTTTTGTTGTTCAGTCATTTTCAGTTGTGTCAGATTCTGTGAACCCCATTTGAGGCTGTCTAGACAAAGATACTGTAATGGTTTGCCATTTCCTTCTTCAGCTCACTTTACAGATGAAATTGAGGCAAACAGGGTTAAGTGATTTGCCCAGAGCCACACAACTAGCATGTGTTGAGACTAGATTTGAATAAGAAGTCTTCCTGACTCCAGGTGCAGCAGTCTATCCACTATGCCACCTAGCTCTCCCAGGAATATCATAAGCAATCTATTTCAACATCTCTGATCTAGTGCACTGATTCTTAACCAGGACTCTACGGACTCAAAAACGCATTTTAAAATACCCATTTCAATATAATTAGTTTGCTTTGCAATTCTATGTATTCCATTTTATGCATTTAAAAACATTATTCTGTGAAGGGATCTGTAGGCTTTACCAGAGATCCTTAACATAGAAAAGGTTAAGACTTCCTGATTTAGCAAAACTATCTCATGTTGTAGTTGAGAAAACTCTTTCTCAGAGTCACAAATAATAAATAACAAAGCTGGCTCTGAACCCAAATTTTCTGACTCTTTTTCACTATGACAAGCTGTCTCTTTCAATGGTACAAAGGACCTAGGTTAACATCATTTATGTGAGCATTACATTTTATGAGATTATTGAGTCGAGATGTTTTTTATTTCTTTAAGGACCACTTTCTACTGACTTCAGTATCTAGTAAATCTTTCCAGAGTATGTGATAAAATCAACAATGGTCAATTACCTGAAGAAATATTTCTGAATATCTGAATACTAGATCATTAGTATAGGCAATTAGAGTATAATCAAAATAGTATTAGCTATGAAAATGAAAGAGGGGAGGGATGACAAAGTTATTAATCATTTTATTTTGGAAATCAACTAAGGGAAAATTATGAATGGAACAATAATGAATGTTTTCATGAAATTTTACTTTCAAAGGGCAAGCCTGGCCAGGAAACATTCATATTTTTTATAAACTAAGGGATCTCAAACTTAGCCATTTTTAAAAGATTCTGCATGAACTCAATGAATAAATAAATCAGCTGGTTCACAGATCAAAATCTCTTGGCAAGAGCATATTCTGATAATTTTATGGACATGAGATCATAGGTAAGAAACAGCCAAAAGGAAGTTACAGTCCCAATTTAAGAAACTTCTACTAAAAAGATGGCAACTTGCCACTAAATCAATGTCATGTATACATGGTTTAGGTTTAAGGCTAACAAAATTCAGAGGCAGGGAGATATCAATGCTAAATTTGAACCAAAATTATTGGTTCTTTAAACGGGCTTTGAAAGCTTTCTCAGAAGAAAAATTCCAAGATCTAGCATGAGAATAAAATATAAATCTGGACAGAATATGGCACATAACCACAAAAACTAATCACTAAGCCTGCATCCATAATAATTTGGACACAGGTTGAAGAATACACTATGAAAAGGTAGTTTGCTAAGCATATTAATAATGTAACCAAGGTTTGGAGATGATGGAAATTTCTCCATCTCAAAATCTTCCACAGAATCCAAGGAAATATCAAAACTTAATAAGCTAAATGATTCTTATGTAATTATTAAAACAGTACCTCTAAATTGGTGAAACTTTGTTAGCCATTATTTTGTGTAACAGAAGTTATATGAACGTAATAAGACTGAATTTCTTTTAGAATATCTTATCCGTTTGTTCCCAAATGTATAAAGTAGAAAATGTGGTTGTTTTTCTACACCTAATTCTCCCACTCTCACCCCAACTGCATCTGTTTGCCAAAGACAGTGGGAGCTGCTCTGAAGACTTAGAATAAACAGTTGAAGGAAAACAATCCTCTTTGTCAAATGGGGATGGGGGTGGGGTGGGTTCCCTAGTCCTTGAGAAATAGCTTCCCTAACTATATTTGGTATTTAAAACTTTATATTAGCAAATTTCATAAGTCCATGTGGACTCTAAAAACTATATTAATTAATCCATATTGTCGGAGGAGGGTAACTGAAGGAGAAGGATTTTGTGTTTGTAAAAGTAGTTATTCTAATAAGAGACTTCTTTCCCTTCTGCACAAATTGGTCCAAGTTAGTGTGGCTATTTTTTTTTAATTTATGAAATTAGTACATAAATCCCAATTTTTGAACTTCTAACACTTTATTTTTAATGATTTCTCATTTTTTGTAAGTATTTTCCTTTCATTTCACCCAATATTACCCATGATTGAAGAGAGAACCTTAGGCTCTTCAACCATTATATAGGTGCCTACTATCAACAAAGCTCCCTGCAGGGCATAGGGTATACAAAGACAAAAACCAGTCTTTACCTCTCAAGGAGTTTACAATCCACTGAGAGGCCAAACATTCAATTCAATTCGAAAAATTATTTATTTATTAAGTATCTACTACAGAAAAGCACAGTTCTGGGCACTGGAAGGGAGATACAAAGATTCAAAGACCCACAGAAAAATAGTCCCTGACCTCAAAGATCTTACATATAGATATAAAGTAAATTAAAGAGGACAAAGAACACTGACAAGTAGAAGGTTCACTAAAGCAGGTTACCTGGAGGAGGTAACAGCAAAGCCAAGTCTCAAAGGAAAATGAGGTTTCTAAGGTACACAACTGAGGAAGAAGTTGTACATTTCTGCTTATGACAGGGGATATGAGGACAATCAGAAAATGGAAAGTCAAATTCTGGGAACGTGTTGTAAGCAGGGCAGTACGGCTACAATGTATAGCGTATGAAGGGGAGTAATGAGAAATAAGGCTGGATAGGTAGGATAAAGTCAAACTGTGGGGAGTGCATTTTGTCGTAGAAGCAACAGTAAGTCACTGAAGACTTCTGAGTATGGAATGATGTCATCACACCTGTACTTCAGGAATTTTGACTACTGTAGGATAGGATATGGATTTAAGAGAAAACTGAAAACTGAGACACCAATAAGGTTGCTGTTGTAATCAAACAGGTGGAAAATGAAGAGGGCTGAAGCAAAGGACATATACAACAGATGTTGTAAAGGTAGAATCAACAAGTTTTGACAAATGATTTGATATGGGAGTAATGAAAAAGAACATGAGCGCCTGAAACATCAGCAGTGCTATCACTAGAAATAAAATTTGAGGGAGAGGAGAGTTAAGAAGGTAAAATATTAGTTTTATTTTGCTCATGTTGTGTTTGAAACACCAACAGGAAATTCCATGTGGAGATATTCAAGATGCAGAATTACTGGCAATTCAAGATTGGGGAAAAATTAAGAATATTAGAAAGATTTTCATATAGATGATAATTAGAAACCTCATTTTTAAAAAAGACAAAAGGGACAAGAAGCAGAGTTTTAGGGAGCATCCACATTTAATAATGATAATAATAGCTAACATTTATACAGCATTTACTATGTGCCAGGCAGTGTGCTAAAGCATTTTATAATATTATCTCACTTAATTCTCACAGCAACATTAGGAGGTGTGGGGGGGTGTCTATTATTATCTCCATTTTACAGATGAGGAAACTGAGGCAAAGGTTAAGTGACTTGCTCAGGATCACACAGCTAATCCTAAAAGTCTGAAGCAGGACTTGAATTCAGGGGATGGTAGACAGCAGATAATTAACATAGGGCTATTCCCATTAAAAAAAAAAAGGCAAAGATGTCCAGTTTCCTGCTTATTTGATACACATTCTAGCAATTACAAAAATAGGGGAAACACTGAAAGAACTGACATTGGAAATGAAGAGGTCAACATATTATTATTCATGACAGTCACTGTGTGGCTAAAAAGATCCAACTGTTGCAACCAAAAAATTAGACAATGAGATCAATAAGGTGACAGGATACAAGATTAACCTGTGAAAGCCATTCTTATTCTTAACTTGCTAACAATAAAGAATAAGAAAACATAATTTAAAAAGAAAACCTATTTACAATAACAACAAAAATTATCAGATATTTGGAAAATAACCTAAGCAGATACATACCCTGTATAAGGACAACTATGAAACTATGAGTGAAATAAAGAAATCTTAAACATTATTTAAAGGGCCATTTCAAGCTCATGAATAGGTCAAACTGACACAATAAAAAAATGACAATACATATTTCTTAAATTAGCTTACATATTTACTGTAATAATTAAAATATCAAGAAGGTTTCTTGGGGCAGCTAGGTGGCACAGTGAATAGAGCACCAGCCCTGAAGTCAGGAGGACCTGAGTTCAAATCTAGCCTCAGACACTTGGCACACTTACTAGCCATGTGACTTTGGGCAAGTCACTTAATCCCAATTGCCCTCCAAAAAAAAAAAGGAAACAAACAAAAAAAAACCCAGCAAAAAAAAAAAAAACAACATTGAAGAAGGTTTCTTCATTTAACTGGCTAAAATTATAAACAAATTTATATTAAAAAACAAACTGACAAAAGAGTTTCTAAAACAAAGTAGAAGTGGCCCTGCACTAAAGAGCTTTAAAACTTATAATGAAGCAATTATCATTAAAAATGTCTGGTATTAAGGCAAAATATAGAGACACACTTCAAATCAGTGCTAGATAACTGTAGAAAATAAAGACAGGGGAAAGAATTCATTATTTAATAAATAGGAAGTCATACTGTCCTGAATAGCAAGTATTTTATTTAATGTACTATTTCAGGCAGGCCCTGACCATGCTTCCGTATTACATGGTCACCTTCTTCATTAATAGCTGGGGAAATTGAGGCCTTAAAAGGGGATATGGCTTGTCCAAAGTCTGCATTTGGGTACTCATCCTTGACGGGGCATACCCTCTGACCACCATCAAATCAGGAAACTAACCAAATATGGGAGAAGAAAAATAAGTACTATAAACTGAAGAGAGAGTAAGACCAAGTGAAGCTGTTAGAAGGATACAGGGGGACACCTGTGTATGTTTCTTGGCAGAAGGAAATCGGCCAAGAGACATGAAGAAACTGTAGAGGAGGGGTAGGAGGAGAGTGTAATTATTACTAGAACAAGTTCCAAAAAAAAATAGAAGAGGATGGCAATATAGGTCACGTCTTCCTCTGAAACCAGAACAGAAAAGAAGATGGTAATAGATATAGATGGCTTTAATTTCCTCAAAGGAGAAGCAACTTCATCTGCTAAGAAAGAAGAGGCACCCAATCAAACACAAAGGAGACTAATGATTTATCATTACTTACTGTGACCTATATGACATGTATTCTGACACTTCCTAGCTGTGTGACCCTGGGCAAGTCACTTAACCCTGACTGCCCAGCCCCCCCCCCCAAAAAAAGAACATGTCTATGAGACCACTAAGAAAAAGTACAGTTTGTGCAAGGATTTCTTAATGAAAATTTTACAATGTATTTAAATTTAACAAAATGCTAACAAATTTACATCCTTACTCTCATGAGTCAGTTGTAATATTTCTTATAGATAAGTTCCACTAATATGTCAAGTGGATCAAATACCCAAATGTAGACTTTTAGCAAATGTCTAAATTTTTCTACATCTCAATTTTCTCATCTGCAAAAAGAGTAGTTTACACTAAATTGTAAGTTTCTTGAGGGCAGGGACTGTCTTTTGTCTTTTTTTTTTTTTGTATCTCCAATACTTAGCACATACAGTAGGAATTTAATAAATGCCTATTGATTGACTAATTGACTAGAGATGGAGTTCTTAACCAGTAGCCCACAGACCTCTCTCCAAAGGATCTTCAGATAGATTTCAAGGATTCTTTTAAGTTAGACTGGAAAAAAATAACATCTTTATTTTCAAATATTATTGGGAGATAGGGTAATAGGCTTCACCAGACTGTCACAGAAGTCCATAACAACAACAACCAAAAAAAAAGAGTTAAGAACCCCTGGACCTTAGCCATTCTAGAAAATAACCTACAACTAGGTCCCAAAAAGTTTTTAAACTGGGCATATATTCTTCTATGCCCAAAGGTGATAAAAGAGAAAAAATATGCAAATGCACAAAAATATTTTAGCTTTGTGTGCGTGTGTGTGTGTGTGTGTGTGTGTGTGTGTGTGTGTGTGTGGTGGTGGTGGTGGTGGTGGTGGTGGTGGTGGTGGTGGTGGTGGTGGTGGTGGTGGTGGTGGTGGTGGTGGTGGCTAAGAAACAGAAAATTAAGGGGTTATCCATTAAACAAGGAAATGGCTGAAAAGTTATAGCATCAGTGTGATGAAACATTATTTGCTATAAGAAATGATGATGGGATTGGTTTCAAGAGAAACCTTGGAAGACTTGTATAAACCAATGCAGAGTGAAGGGAATAGAACAATTTAAAAAATAACAACAATGCTGTAACAACAAATAACTTTGAAAGAATTATGAACTCTGATCAACACTTGATCTCTGATCAACTCTGATCAACAATTACAAACCACAATTATAAAAGAGCAATGATGAAATACTAGCTACCTTTTGACAGACAGTAATGGACTCAAATGCAAACAGACAAATTTTTGGATGGGGATAATGTGGGCATTTGTGTTGCTTGACTATTCATAATTGTAAAGTGAAGGGGAGTTGGTGGTATTTTTCCTTTTTTCCCACTATGGAGAAGGAGCAAAGAGGAGAAAAAAGCAAAATTTTATCATATGAAACAAATTTAACTAATTTTTTTTTAAAAATAGCACCTGGATAAAGTGATCTCTAAGGTCGTTTCCAGTTCTAACCATCTAGGATTCATTATTAATAAATATGTAACAGTCTTTACGACCAGATATGTTAAGATTCTGTGGACATTTTAGACTTCACAGAAGCCTTGAATTAAATGGGAATTCTACAAATCTCTATAAATCATTTAGTCAATCAAAAAATTTGGAAGAAAGTCTGTATCTAAGCCATTGACAATACCCACAATCTGTCCTAATCAGCAAGAACTATTTCATTTTTGTCTTTTTAACCCCAGAGACTAGTACAGGCTTTAGTATCTAATAGGTTCTTAATGCTTATTTATTGAATGGATGGATGACTGAATGACTGAATGAATGAATAAATTCAGGGAAGAGATCCCTCAAACTCAGTCTGAAGTTTCTCAAAACCATTACATCAGCAGACTCTTCTTTCTATCTAGAAAGGCTATGGCTATACAGCATTTTCTACAACTTTCAGGTTTTTTTTTTTTGGCAAGAAGCCCTACAGCTAAGAGGCTAGTACAAATATTGCAATATAAATTTGGAAACTGAGTTACTAAATTCCACTAAGAATACTTTCTTTCCTAATTCTAGAATACAATCAAGTGGCATATCAATATATATAATACAAAAAATTACTAGTAACTGTCAGCAGCAGCATCTGACATGAAAGATAAACTTGGACATGAGATTTGGAAAATAATATAAAGTAACAAAGCAAAGATTGACATCAAATTCTACTAACAGACACAATTTGGAATTAAAGCCAAGAATGGGCATTAAAGTGGTCAACAATCAAAAATAAAAGAGAAGAATCTTTTCCAAATAGGATTCTACTAAAAACTTAAAATGTTTTCTTGATTACATCAAACTTTAGTGTAATGAAACAATACCAGAATCTACACTAATGGTACTAAGGAGAAATTATCTGTAAAGTCCAATTATTGGATGGCACAATAAAGCGGTAATAATTAGCGTTAAGAGTATCCTCTCTGGGCACGGAGCCAAGAGGGCGGCATAGAAGCAGAAAAGTTTCACAGCTTCCACACAGCCACCCTAAATATCCATAAAATATGACTCTAAACAAATTCTAGGGCTCCCAAACTCACAAAAATACAGAAAACACATCTCTCGCTGAAGGCAGCTCGGCAGGAGGGGCTCATGGCAGCAGGCTGAGAGCTGAGGCCAGCCCAGCCTAAAACCAATACCTCGGCCAGGCCCCAGGGCAGTCTGGAGGAGCTGAGCCTCCCAAGCCATGGCTCAGCGTGAGTCTACCCCAGGGAGCAGATCTACAGCACCTGGAGTGATTTCCACATCTATCAAGTCATGAACAATAAGGATTAGAGAAAGGTCAGTGAAAGTGAAGCTTTCAAGCTAATTTTGGGAGAGGAAAAGCAGTTTGGCCAATCTGCCCCCAGGGCAAGGAAGCAGTGGGGGAAGGGCAGGATCTGCTTCAAACAACAGCTGTCCCCACTGGGCTGCTTCAGAACTCGGACCCCACAGAGGGGCTGAGTTGATTGATCAGGGCCAAGGGCTCTTGCATTGAGCAGCCTGTATCCGGACCGTGGTCTTGAGTGGTGGTCCTGGGGTGCACTTTTAGCAAGTCAAAGCTGGTGGGGGCTGCAGCACCCTCCTAATAGCTCTGGCAGCTGGGAAAAACCCAGCGATTTGGGATAGAACTTTTCCCCCCTGGAAGCAGAGCGATACAAACCTAAAGAAGTCAACCAATTAATTGACTGGCCAACATGAGGAAAAGGAAGCAAAATAAGAACAGCAATAAAACTCTAGAATCCTTTTTTGTGGACAAAAAAGGATCAAAGCATGGAATGTGAAGAAGACAACAAAGTCAGAACTACCACACCAAATGCTTCCAAGACACTCAAAGATTGCCTATAAGCTATAGATCAACTGAAAAAGGACTCTAAAAAACAAATAAGAGAAATGGAAGAAAAATTGGGAAGAAAAATGAGAATGATGCAAGAAAATAATAAAAAGAGAGTCAACAACCTGACTGAAGAAAACAACACTTTAAAAAATAGATTAACTCAGATGGCAAAAGAGGCCCATTATTTATTATTATTCAAAAGAATAATAACAGGCCCAGAAAGCCAATGAGGAGAAGAATGCCTTAAAAAGTCGAATTTCCCAGATGGAAAAAGAATCTCAAAAGCATTCTGAAGAGAATAATTTCTTCAGAATTAGAGTGGAGCAAGTGGAAGCTAATGACTTTATGAGAAAC
>JAQQSW010005606.1:0-14149 GCA_028646575.1 Pseudocheirus occidentalis | reverse complement strand
GCCTTGTTTTGCAGTGTGTGTGATTGTGTGTGTGAGACAGTGCAGGAGCAGGAGGATGGGTTTGTTTGTGGCAGCCTTGGGAGGGAGAGCCCCACCAAGGCCCTGGCCACCACATCCTCTCCTTGTTTCCCTGGGGAAATGGCCCCAGCCTTGTCCCAGGAGACAGATGGTTAATTTTAGGGAAAGATAAGGACGTTTTGGAGAGCCTGGGAGTCTGGTCTGGAAGAGAAGGAGAAATGGCCCTTTGAGACACATGTTGGTGGTGGAGAGACAGTAAAGCTGCCTGAGGGGGAGGTCCTTACATGGGCACTTTCTCCAGATTACATTTCGGTAGCTAATTTTATGTAGTAGGAGAATTAGTGAGGAAATCCTACCTTCTGCAGGCACTTTGTAGGCCCAGAATAAATGCTTGTTGACTTGACTTGGTTTGGAGAGGGGTAGGAGGGAGGTGTGGAATGACAGAAAGGAGGCTGGACACATATCCTATCTCATAGGTGATATCCTAGCATATCAGTCGAATTATTTATTACATTATTGTAGAGCTGGAAAGAGCCTCAGCCATTATCTACTTCAGCCTCTTTACTGAAAGAGAGGAGTTAAGGCTTAGTATATAATATAAAGATAGAGCCTCAGAGTCAGCAAGACCTGGCTGGGTTCAAATCCTGCTTCTGCTGCATACTGACTGGGCAATGCCTTCTCACTTTTCAGTGTCCCAGGGAGCTCTCCAAATGTAAATTGCAAAAGCTAATTAACATAGGTAGAGGGAGATTCTTCATCAGGACTTCTGTACCAGATGCGATCGTGGGTGTGGTCCCCCCAAACCCTTCCCTTTCATTTTAGAGGTGGCAAAAAATGAGGTCTAGAGTTAGTTGCAGAACCAGGATCTAGGCCTTCTGATGGTTTTGTTGTAGTGGCTGACTCTTTGACATCATTTGGGGTTTTCTTGGCAGATACTGGAGTGGTCTGGCATTTCCTTCCCCAGCTTTTTTTTTTTTACAGATGAGGAAACTGAGGCAGACAGGGTTAAATGACTTGCCCAGGGTCTCCCAGCTAGGAAGTGGCTGAGGCCAGATTTGAGCTCAGAGGGTCTTCCTGACTTCAGGCCCATGGCGCCCCCTAGCTGTTCTTGCTGCCCTGCTCCTTAGTGGTTTGTATTTGACTGGCCTGCCCAAGATTGTATTAAAGAAAGCTTTTGGTGTTTTTTTTTAGATGTGCTGTGTTATGGAAGTTATGGTGTTTTTTTTTTTATTTTTATTTTAGTAATCAGTCAATCCATCCACAAAGGTTTATTAAGCTCTTGTTATGTATCAATCATGGTGCCAAACCCCTGGGAGACAAGGGTAAGAACACACACACACACACACACACACACACACACACACACACACACAGTCCCTGCACTCAAAACGTTTACATTGTAATAAAGGAAACATCATTTAAAAAAAGAGGCCAATAGAAGATACTAAGTAGAAAGAAAATGACTCCTGAAAAGTCATTATCTTTCCCTGAAAAACCATCTCTCTCCTGGGACAAGGCTGGGATGGGGTGGCCAGGGCCTTGGTGGGGCTCTCCCACGCAAGGCTGCCACAAACAAATCCACGCACTCTTTTACACAATTACACACACTGAAGAACGAGGCACAGAGAAGCAGGTACCTAATTGTTAATAAAATTATAAAATTTTACCATTACAGTAAACAATTAGTGAAATGATCAAATGGTTGGGGGTGAGGTGGGGGAGGGAGTGGGGAAGGTCTCTTAAAGCAGGCACTGACCATTGAAAGAGGCCAGGGATGTCAAGAGAGGAAATGTGAGGAGGGAAACTGTTTCCAGACATAGGGGATTTCTAAGTCAAAGGCTTGAAAATGAGAAATGGGGTGTCCTACAGGAAGTAGGCCAGTATTACTGGATTATACTTTGTCGAGGGAAAAAAACAACAATGACAGACTGGAAAGATAGGAGGGGCTAAGCCTGCACTGAGTGTTAAATACCAAACAGAAGATTTGACATTTGATCTTAGAGGTAATAGGGGGTCATTGGAGCTTATTGAGCAGAGAGGGTAGCATCTCCCCATGCAGGGCTCCTTCTGCTCCACAGTGAGTGCTTCTGGGTTCTTGTGGTATGAGTGCTCTTAATTTTCAGGTTTCAATGAGCCTGAGGCTTGATGGGGGGGAGGGGGAGATTTCTATTGCTTGATGAGGGGCAGCACTTGGTGCATCCTAAATAAACACTGAGAAACCTTGGGTCGATCACTGTTTGCCTCCATCACTGTGCATTCTAGAATTCAGTTTCATCTGGAGGTGAGCTGAGCTCTGGGCTTGATAGTTCTGTTCTCTTCAGGACTAGAAGATTCTTATGGGGGTGGGGAAGGTTGTCGGGGTTGTAGTAGAGTGAGGTAATGGCCCAGGCTTGAGGGAAGGCAGGATAACTCTTGATGGCTTTTCAGTGACTGAATTGTTTCCTAAAAACTCATCTGTATATATACAGTCTAGTCCAGGGGTGGGGAACCTGAGGCCTTGAGGTCATGTGACCCTTTAGGTCCTCAAGTGCAACCCTTTGAGGAACTTAGATTCTGATGGACTTGAGGACCTAGAGGGCCACGTGTGACCTCGAGGTGGCAGGTTCCCCATCCGTGGTCCAGTCATTTTACAAATGGCCTTAATGTCTTAAAGTCTGGAGTGCTGATGTCTATGCTAATCTCTCCTGGGGGCTGTTTTGTGTTTGTGAGAGTCTCCTAGGGGTCCTTTGTCCTAACCTCAGGCTTCAAACTTCTTTTTTAATTAAAAATTTTTTTATTAGTATCTTTCATTTTGACATCACTTACTTTTCCAAATATATCCCTCCCTACTCTTCTACCCAGAGAGCCATCCCCTGTTAAGAACAGAGGGAGAAAAAGAGGCTTAACAAAATCGGCGGATTCATCAGCCCAATCTGATAGTATATACAGGGTTTTAAACTCCCAACCTTTTACCCCTTCAAAGAAGGGAAGGGGTCAGCTTGGCCCAGTACAAGGGTTCAGTCAAAGGTCTGCACTTGAGGACCTAAAGTGCCCCATGTAGCCTCGAGGACACAGGTTCCCTCCCCCTATCCCCACCCTCCCAGTAGATGCTGAACTTGGAGCCAAGAAGACCTGAGTTTGAATGCCTCAGCTATTTGCCAGCTGTGTGAGGCTGGGAAAGTTGCTTCTCTGACCTCAGTTTTCCCATTTGTAAAATGGGAAAAATAGCACCTTCCTCATACAGGTGTGGTGAGGTTGAGATAATATGTACTTTGTAAACTTCAAAGTGTTAGCTTGGGGACTAAGTTTGGGATTTCACTGGTATAGGGAATTTCCAGATGGTAAAACTTCCTCTACTAATGAAGTGGGAAGCATTTTCTCCAATGTATAGTCTTAGAGAGTTGCCTAGATTACTGAGAAGCTAAGAGACTTGACCAGGATCACACAGGCAATATGTTTCAGAGGTAGGACTTGAACCCAGGTTTTCTTGGCTCCGAGTCTAGTATTCTAACTGCTGTACTAACGCTGCCTCCTATAAATGTCAGCAGTTATTATTCTGACCCTTATATCTGTCCCATCAGTGGTTCTTCATGTTCCTAGACTAACCTGTCCTAGGGAACATGTTGGACCTTAGAGAATATATAATTTTGGGGGCGGCTAGGTGGTGCAGTGAATAAAGCACCGGCCCTGGAGTCAAGAGTACCTGAGTTCAAATCCGACCTCAGACACTTAACACAAAAAACTAGCCGTGTGACCTTGGGCAAGTCACTTAACCCCAACTGCCCTCCAAAAATAAAAAAAAAGAAAATATCTAATTTTACTTCCTCATTTTAATCATTCAACCAAAAAGCACATTTAATTTAATTTAATCTAATTTATTTCACTTTTGGAGGCAATTGAGATTAAGTTGCCCTGGGATTGACTTGCCCAGGATCACAAACTAGTAAGTATCTGAGGCTGGATTTGAACTCAGGCCTTCTTGAATTCAGGACCAGTTTATTTATTTTTAGATTTTGCTTTTCAGATTCTCTCCTTCCAACCACTGAGAAGGCAAACAATATGATACCTATTTTATATGTGAAGTCATGTAAAACACATTTTTATATTAGCTATCTTGCAAAAAAAAAACAAGGAAAAGTATGCTTCAATCTACATTTGGAGTTCATCAGTTCTCTCTCTGATTTTGGTTGGCATTTTTCATCATGAGCCCTTTGACATTATCTTAGATGATTATATTGATCAGAATAGCTAAGTCTTTCCCAGCTGATCCTCATTACGATATTGCTGCTGCTGTGTACATGTTCTGGTTCTGTTCATTTCTCTTTGCATTAGCTCATATAGGTCTTCCCATGTTTTTTTCTGAAACCATCCCCCTTGTCATTTCTTATAGTACTCCATCATAATTATATGCCACAGTTTGTTCAGCCTCAATTGATGGGCATCCTCTCAATGCCCAATTTTTAAAAATAGTATTTTATTTTTTCCAATTACATGTAGACAGTTTCTAATATTCATTTAAAAAAAAGTTGGAGTTCCAAATTCTCTCCCTTCTTCTTTACTTCCTTTCCCCCCTCCCTAAAACTCAAGGTTCAATTCTTTACCACCACAGAAATCCCCAATAAATATTTATCAAATACATACTATGAACCTGCCTTGTGATTTTACCAAGGAAGTGCCCAAGGTCACATAGGCAGTAGAGGTAGACCTGAAATTTGAACTCAGGTCTGGTGACACCTAGTTTAGTTCTCTTTCTGTTGTGCCAAACTGCCTTTAGTTAAAAGATGTATCGTTTCCACCTGTCCTGGGGAGAATCAAGGGCTTTTTTTTTGAGGGGAGAGGGGAATAGGAGTCTCTAGGCTTTTTTTTTTTTGATGACAGGGGGTAGTAAGATAGTCCAGGAGACAAATTTTCTTCGCAGCTTATCCGTAACACAAGTGAGAATTTGCAGCAGGTGCTGGATGCCCTGGTTCTGTCCTTCTCTTCCTCATCATCTGGCCAAGCCCAAACTTTTACCTTTATTCTTTCCATGTCTCTTCTTGCCACAGAATAATGTTAGGGTTTTGAGAAAGCCCTTCTGATAGTGCCCAGGGCTTGCCAATAAGCAAGACAGAGAAAAATAAAAATGAGAAGGACAAATAATGAGGTATAAGTATAGGCAGATGAATAAAAAAGGAGAGATGAGGAGAAATAAGGAGGAAGAAGAAAGATGATGACAGGAAAGATGGGGAGGGGATTGGAGAAGGATGAGACAGGGAGGATTCAAAGAAGATGAAGGGTGAGAGGCAGTGTCAGTGGACACTGGACCTGGAGTTGTTGGACCTGGAGTCAGGAACTCTTGGGTTTGAATATAGCCTCAAGTACTTACTAATCGTGTGGCACTGGACAAGTCCCTTAACTTCTCTGAACCTCAGTTTCCTTATCTGTAAAATGAAGGTACCAGACTAGATGACCTCTAAGGGCCCTTTCAGCTTCAAATCTATGCATGTGGGAGAGAAGAGGAGTTCAGGGAAGAGGGATAAGAAAAATAAGAAGAAGAAGAAGAGAAGAAAGAAGAAAGGAGAGAGAGAGAGAGAGAGAGAGAGAGAGAGAGAGAGAGAGAGAGAGATTGAGAGGGAGGGAGGGAGAGGTGGGACAATGGGGGAGATGGAGAGCTGATGGTCTGAGCTCCCAGGGTCCCTTTTAAAAGCTCTAATGTTTCAGGCAAGCGTTGTGAGGGCTATTCAATAATTAAAATAATAGAAATGAGAGGCCAGGCGAGAAACTGAAAAGCCATTTAGAGAGGCAAAAAAGATTGAACTTCAGCAAGGGAGTGGGCAGGGAAGGAAGAGGGGAGTGTATGTTGGAAGGGGGGGTGGATTGGGAAATCAGTGAGGCACCTTGATGGAGCTTTGATGAGGAATGTGTCTAATGGTTTAATTTCAAAGCTCATTTGATTTGTCTGGAAAGTACCCTGAGAAGGGGATCATGGTAGGGGGAGGAGGGGGAAGACTCTCTCCCACTCTGGAATCATTGATGGGTCTCTGGTGGGGACCAGAGGCATGGCAGACTATTTTTAGTAGCTTCTCTTCTTCTAGGAGGTCTGTCTGGGAGGCAGGGAGGCCTGAGAGGGCTGGGGCAGGCTAATTTAGCTTGGCTTAAAAGGGCTTTCAGAAAAAGTCCTGGCTAGAAAGGAGAGGACTGAGGGTGATGTAGGGAGGGGGATTGTCACATAATTTCTTCTCTAGAACTTTTAAAAGATTTGAGATCAGGAGAGAAGCAACATGGCAAAGGAATAAAGAGCTGACCTTCAAGTCAGGAAGATCTAGGTTCAAATTTAACCTTTGACACTTCCTGGCTGTATAATCACTCAGCCTGTCAGTGTTGTGGGCTGTGTGTCAGTCTTAAATAGAAATGGGGCCAGGAAACTGCACATAAGGGTCCCTTAGGGGACATTTTGACTTAGAAAACCACAAATTAACTTTATATATTTTATCATATTTTCATTTATTTTGTTAAATATTTCCCAATGGCATTTTAATCCTGTTCAGGCCCTAATTAGAAGTGTTATAGGCCACATGAAGGCTGCATGTTTGATACTCTAGAAAACTATAAATTGTAGGGAAGGTACCAACTTGTATGGAGAAAGGTATCTTCTTCTTTGTGGGAGTTCTCTACATCACCTAAATCACAGGTCCAGTCAAAATAAATAAATTAAATGTGAGGGGCTTGACATTGGCTTCTCTGACACAGGTAACCTTCCTCTCAGGGGAGCTCATCATAGACTGGAGTGTCTTTGGGTATGTTTAACATGCTTTGTAGAAATGCCCAGCACAGAGCCATTCTCAGAGGGCTGCTTAAAAAGCAGCTTGGATCAAAGAATTTAGAGCTGGATGAGACTTTAGAGGTCAGCTAGTCCATTTTCTGGATGGGTAAACTGAGGCTTGGGCAGCTGGGTGTGCAGTGGATAGAGCACCCTGGGCCTGGAATCAGGAAGATGAGTTCAAATCTAGACTCAGTAACTTACTAGCTGTGTGATCCTGATCAAGTCACTTCACCCTGTTTGCCTCAGTTTCCTCATCTGTCAAATGAGCTGGAGAAGGAAATGGCAAAACACTCCAATATCCAAGCCAAGAAAACCCCAAATGGGGTCACCAAGAGTCAGGCATGACTGATGTTACACCACTACCACCTCTGCCCCAACAAGAATAACAAACTCAAGCCCAAAGACACTGTTCTAGGTGGCACCTAGGTGCATAGTTGATTCAAATCTAGGTCTCTCAGTCTAAATCTAGTGTTCTTTCCTTTAAACTATGGTGATTCTGCAATGGAACATAGAACTGGAGGGAACCTAAGAAGTCATATGATACAGTCCTCCTCCTCCCCAATTTTACAGAATGATGATTTAGAGGACCAGAGTATCCTGCCTCTTGACACTGTCTGACCTTGGCCAAATCACTTAATATCTGAGTCTCAGTTTCCTCTTCTGTTAAAAAAGGGTGAGGGGAATAAGGATACCTGTACTATCAGTACAATGGAGCTGTTTTGGAAGGAAGGTGGGTTGGGAAATCAGTGAGGCACCTTGAGGAATATACTTTGTGAATCCTCAGGTGTCATCTAAAGGTGAGCCAAACTAGGAGTGTACCCAAGCTTACTTGAACTTAATGTTCAATTGTTTTTCAGTCGTATCTGTCTCTTCATGACCCCATTTAGGGTTTTCTTGGTAAAGATACAGGAGTGGTTTGTCATTTCCTTCTCCAGCTCATTTTATAGATAAGGAAATAGAAGTCAACAGTGTTAAGTGACTCACCCAGGGTCACACAGCTAGGAAGTATCTGAGGCCTGATTTGAACTCAGGTCTTCCTGACTCCAGCCCTAGTTCTCTATCCAACGCACCACCTAGCTGCTCCTGCCTGGCGCATAGTATGTACTTAATAAAGCCGTTTTCTTCCTTCCTACTTAATCAGCAAACATTTGTGAAGTACCTACTATGTGCTGGTCACATACAGGCCGTGTCTATCTAAAGCTGTAGCACTGAACTTTTTGTGTGGGTCAGAGGTCTCTTTGGAAGCCTGGGGAAGCCTTTAGATCCTTTCTCAGAATAATATTTTTAAATGGATTAAATATAATAAATAGGGTTATAAGGAAATCAGTTATATTGAAATACAGTTATCAAAATATTTTTAAAAACCACAGGCCTCAGGATAACTTCTGATAAGGACTTTTATCCTTGTGCTAGTTAGGCCCGAGGGGTGAAGAATACTGAGATGAATGAGACAGATCTTCTGTCTCGGGGAGCTTATAGTCTGGGAGGCTTCACATATTGTCTCATAGAAACTTTGAGATATCTTGAAAAAGATCATGGGGTTTAGATAGAGAAGAACTCTCACATTTTAAAGATGGGAAAACTGAGGCCAAGAGAAGTAGATCAGATTTTCCCTGGATCTGTTGCTAGCAAGTAGCAGACCTAGGATTCCATACCTCTTTCTCTCTTTTTTAACCTTTTTTTTTTTTGGAGGGGCGAAGGCAAGGCCATTGGGATTAAGTGACTTGTCCAAGGTTACACAGCTATTAAGTATGTCAAGTGTCTGAGGTCGGATTTGAATTCAGGTCCTCCTGACTTCAGGGGGCCTGTGCTACCTAGCCGCCCCTCCATACCTCTGTCTTGTGACTACCAGTCTCATGCTTTTCCATCAGGCTGGCTCTGGTAGCATTGTCCTGCCATAGCCGTGAGTAAAGTGCTGCTCCGTTCCCCAACTTTGCAGCCCCTTACCTAGAAGGCCTGGTTTTGACAGGCTCTGCCAAGAGTTGAGTGTGCTTGGCAAATGACTCTGTGCTGTGGGCCACTGTGTCTTCCTTGTGAGAGAGGTTTCTAAGCAGGCTGGATTTTGTGGTCTCTAAGGTCTGGAGACAGCTAGACGGCTCAATGGGTAGAGCACTGGGCCTGGAGTAAGGAGAGCTGAGTTCAAATTTGACCTCAGACACTTGCTAAACTATATGAATCTGGGCAAGTCACTTAACCTCTGTTTATCTTAATCCCCTGGTGAAGGAATTGGCAAAGCACTCAGTATCTTTGCTAAGAAAACCCCTGGGACAATGTGACTTATGAGCATGAATAATCGACTGAATGGCGGCCGGCCGGCAACAACAAGGTGCTTCTGTTTGGGTGGTAGGTGCAGCCCGGACAGAAGAATCCAGTCCTGCTCCCCAGGGTGAGCGGTCTCAGCTCACAGCCTCCTCGGGTGAACGCCCGGCAGCTCGCCAGCAAGGCGTGGCCAAGACCCGAACCGCCCATTTTCATTCTGCTGTTATTTTCATTGTCTTCCCCCAACAATGAATAGAAAAGCATTTACCAAGCGCTTGCTACTTGGAAAACACTTCACTAAGTGCTTGGGATACAAATAGAAAAATAAGACAATCTCTGTTTTCAATGAGCTCACATTGTAAAATACATTTAGGAGATTTCAGCTGTAAGTCAGAGGGGAAGGCTCCATTGTCCTGAGGCTGCAGTGCCAAAGCAGGTGGTAATGCATCTTCCTTAATGTCTCTCTCACTGATAAAATCATATCAGTTTCTGATGTTGTACCATTTAACTGTGCCAAGGACTTTGGTGTCAAGGTCTTTCTTTTCTGGGAATACAGAAACTTTAGCTGCAGCACCTGCAGAAACTGGTTAGGATACCTCTCCCTGGGAGAGGTGTCTTGTGACACCTGCTTTCCTCTAGGATGGCTGTGGAGCCTGGGCTGGAAGCAGGACATGCTACTATTACTTTTTTTTTTTTTTTGCTATAAAGAAAGGCTTTTTATTTATTTATTTAGTTTCTTTTTTTTTGAGGGCAATTGGGGTTAAGTGACTTGTCCAAGGTCACACAGCTAGTTTTTGTGTTAACTGTCTGAGGCCTGATTTGAACTCAGGTCCTCTTGACTCCAGAGCCAGTTCTCTATTCACTGCACCACCTAGCTGCCTGTCATGCTGCTATTTCTAAGGCCCTTGGTCTGCTTGCTCATTGGTAGTCATTGGAGGTTGTGGGGAAAGTGGGTTAATTCTCCATAGGATTTGCTTTCCTCTAGGACAGGGTGGGGAACCTGCAGCCTTGAGGCCATATGTGGCCCTCTAGGTCCTTAAGTACTGCCCTTTGACTGAATCCAAACTTTACAGAGATAATTGTAAGCTCTGGGATAGAAGCAGGACCAGTGGTCTGGGGGAGGGATGGGGCACCTCTGTACTCAGAACTCTTAGGATTCAGAGTCCTGGGCTATTTCCACAGGGTCTGAGGACAAGTGAGTGATTTGGCTTGCTTGGCATTTGCCACTTCCTGTCTCTCCTTCAGAGTGCCCTGCTGTTTCCTATTGTATGTGATCCTGGAGAATGGCTCAAGATTGGATTCTGGAGGATCCAAGATACCACTGTCCAAATTCAGGGGGGGGGGCATAAGTGACTTTTGTTGCATCATGGTCAGGCCATAATGCCATAGATAGACTATCTATCAAAACTGGGAAGGACTTTAGAGGTTATTTGGTCTTCTCTGATTCTTGAACTAAATATCTATGTAGCCTTAGGAAAGTCCCTTCTTAGTTCTGTGCCTCAGTTTCCTTCTTTGTAAAATGTGGAGATGCTTTCCAAGACCAGATGGTTTATAAGGTTGCTTTCTATTCTAAATTCTATAATCCTGGTAGGAAGGGAGCAAACTCCAGAGGAGAAGGGAAGGTATAGGATTGTAGGGCTCAGAGGTCGGGAAATACACTTAGCTAATATCATAATTTTGCCTTGGCTTTGAGGACACTTTTTGCTCAACCAGAGGGTTCAGCCGCCCTTTGCTATTTTGACTTTTCCTTACTTCTGAATCAGCTTGAGAAGCCTCGGATACCAGGGTATTGGCTGGGTCTCTCTAGTGCAGGGATTCTTGACTTGGGATTCATAGGTCCTCAAGGGGACCGTGGATAGATTTTAGGAAGTCCATAAACTTGTATAAAAAAGAAATTACGTCTTTACTTAAACAGATTTGGTTTCATTTGTAATTTCATGTATTTCATCTTATGCCATTTAAACACATTCTACTGAAAATGGGTCCATAGACTTTACCAGGCTAACCAAAAGGGCCCATGACACAAAAATGGTTAGAAACTCCTATTCTAGCACTGTCCTCTGGGGCTTAAGATTCCCGGGTGACAACACTCCAGATGTGCACGTGATTTTTGCTTAACTGATAGGCAGATGATGTGTCTAAACAGAGAGGAACAAGGGAATGATTGAGGAAGGCAGAAGGAGGAGTGGAAGGGGATGATGGAGGAACCTGGAACAAAGGAAGAGGCACTAAGGGGAGGCAAGTGATGTTGACTTCATCCAGGAACCTGGATCCCTGCTTCAGGAGATGCTGCTGGCAGTGAGACCCATTCATTATAATATGCAACAATAGTAACTTATCATGTATCGCCTTGTATTGTCAGTAATAATAACTTACATTTATGGAGCCCTTGGCAGCTTTACAAATCATTTCCCCATCTAAGATCTTATTTAATTCTCACCACAGTCCTGATGAGAGGGGGGCAGGGAAGTTGGGTGGGGTTCTTGATCCCTATTGTACAGATGAGGAAACTGAGTCTCAGCAAGGTTATGTATGACCTAAGGGTCAAAGGAGAGCTGGCAGGGAATTTAAAGGTTAGTCCAACTCCCTCATTTTATCTCCTTCCTGGGGAGATGAAATAATTTTCCCAGCGTCACACAGGTAGTAAATATTAAAGGTGGCATTTGAACCTAGGACCTCTGACTCTGGAACCAGGCCTCTTTCCATCACACACTACACTGCCCATTCCCAAGACTTAGTCAATGATGGGATTCCAACCTTTTCTACTATACCCCACTTACAGTTATTTTTTTATGTGAGGTATTGCTCCCCAAATGGCAATGCCTTCCCCCATTCATATATGTTTGGTATCCCAAGTTCAGCCTTATGGTCCAGTGGAAAGGATTTTGGATGGGAGGTCAGGAGACTTGGTTCTTATCATGGCTCTACCCCTAATTCACTGTGTGTGGCCATGGACCAGTCATTTTCCCACTCTGGACCAGTCAGCCAAGATAATCTCTTGAGGTTCCTTACAATTCTGACGGCCTGTGTGCTAAGCACATGGAGGCACTTTGTGGATTTGGATGGACTCCTGTAGGGAGCTGTCTAATGTGTCTCTTCAACACCCCACAGTGCCTGACACACAGCGCATACCACAGACACTCCATGAATATTTGTTGATTTGATGACAATAATAAATTATACTTCCCATTTGTACAGTGCTATGTACTTTTCAAAGTGCTTTCACTTGAATCATTGCATTCAATCCTCACAGCAACGTGGGCATTCTCTCCATTTGACTGAGGAAGAAAGTATTTGAAGGGCTGTCCTGTGAAAGAGGGATTAAGCTTGTTCTATGTGGTCCCAGATGGCAGAACTGGGAGTAATAGGGGGAAGTTGCAATGAGGCAGGTTTCCAGCTTGTTATAAGGTGGGAAAATTTGCTGATGGTTAGAACTCTCCAGAAGGGCATCTTAGGAACCAGTAGTGTCCTGCTTTTCAAGCCAGTGTGGATAGCTAGTCAGGGAGGGTATCGATGGATGGCCTCCTTAGAATGAAGGAAGGTGGCAGGATTGTAGCTATTGAGTTGGAAAGGACTTTAGAGGTTATCTAGTCTAAACCCCTCATTATACAGATGAGGAAACTCATATAGAAGGCCCAAGGTTATACATATAGTAAATGACAGAGTCAGGATTCCAACCCAGGTCCCATGACTCCAAATCTACCTTTCTTTCCACTATATCATGATGACTAGATGGGCTCTGAGAGCCCTGTCAGCTCCTGTGATACTAGAGTTCGATGAAATAGAGTCTTCAGAGAAGGGAAATTATTTTGTCTAGGCAACACAGTAAGTTAGAACCTGAGGCTTTCTGACTCCCAGTCATTGTGAGTGATTTAGCCAGGCATTTGACAAGGGATGAAAAGGCATTGGATTTAGAGATAGGAGAGAGACATTGCAGGTACCCTTGATATAGCCCCGATGGGGCTAGGGATGGTTGTGTGAGATGTTTGTAGCTAACACATCCTCAGATCAATATTCTGGAGGAAATCTGAGAAGAGGAAGGAGCATAAGAAAAGAAGGAAACAATTTAAGTGCCTACCATATGTCAGGTACTTTTTTTTAATAACAAATTTTATCTAATTTGATATTCACAACAACCCTGAAAGGTAAGTGCTATTATTATGATTTGCATTTTACTGAGAAAACTGAGGAAACAGCAGTTGAGTGATTTGCCAAAGGTCACATAACTAAGAAGTGTTTGAGGTCAGATTTGAACTTGGGTCTTCTTGATTCCAAGCCCAATTTCTATGGGATCTCCATTGCCTCTAGGGAGGCAATTTATTCCATTTCAGCCTGGGTTTCTGAGCCTTTTGTCATCTTCTTGGTTAGGGAAGTATTTAATGACAACTAGCAATGGGGTTTCAAGGACACAGAAAAGGCTTCTCCCTCTCCCCCAAAGAAATATCTTTATCACCTGCTTGACTGATGTCTAGAATGCCTTTGGAATAAGGCTTTGAATCCTATAAAAATTCAAGTCTCCCTAGGAGAGGTGATATTTTCTAGTATTATCAGTGATTTCCCTTTAGTGTGACTGAGTTTATGGGAACATGGAAGAGAATGTCAGAATTGGAAAGAGACCTTACTACCACATTTATAGCAGGGAGGGATCTCAGATGTTATCAACTCCAACCCCCTTCTTTTACATAGAAGGCAACGGAGTCCCAAAGAGGGGAAAGGACTTGCTCCAAATCACCCATGTAGTTAGTAGCTATGGCAGGATTTGAACCCTGGTTCTCTGACTTCAAATCCAGTTCTTTTCATTGTGCTTTCTACACAAGCAAGAGCTTGCTTTCATTTCATAGAGAAAGAAACTGAAGCTGAGAAAGGGAAAGTGATTTTATACCCTCCCTTCTCTCTCTCTTTCCCCTCAGACCCCAGGTCCTTAGCCTAATTCTCCTTTTCTGTGAGCAGATTTTTTTTTTTAATTTTAATTTATTTTCTTGGTTACATCATTCATTTCCACAAGGTTTTGAGTTACAAATTTTCTCCCCTTTTTGTCCCTACCCCCCAGCCCAGAACATTGATCACACTGTAAGACCCCTCCCACAATCT
>JAQQSW010005605.1:0-14149 GCA_028646575.1 Pseudocheirus occidentalis | reverse complement strand
GGGGGATGGGGAGGAAGGGGAGAAAAATCTATAACTGAAGTGACTATGGAACAGAATCTTGTAACCTAAAAGTGAACAAACAAGTTAATAAAAAAAAATTCAAAAAAAACCAAAAAAGAATGGGAGATAACCTATAAATGACTGGGATGTTTCATTGGTACTGTCCACAGACTAAAAGAATGAGAGGCAAGTCTTCTTTTTGTTGAGAATAATAGAAAAACATACACCACCATACAATCTCCTCTCTTTCTCCAGATAGGCAAAAGTTGCCCAACCAGGATATGTGAATTATCCACAGTCACAAAGACAATAGGTTTCAGGAACAGAATTTGAGTCAGATCCTATAATTCTACATTCTATACTCCTTCCAATGTATTAGGGGCCAGGTGCTGTGGTAGATAAAGCACTGGCCCTGGAGTCAGGAAGACTCATCTTTGTGAGTTCAAATCTGACCTTAGACACTTACTAGCTGTATGACCCTGGATAAATCATTTCACCCCATTTGCCTCAGTTTCCTTATCTGTTAAATGAGCTGGAGAAGGAAATGACAAACCACTCCAGTCCTTACCAAGAAAACCCTAAAAGGAGTCATGGTGAGTCAGACATGAGTGAAGAATGACTAAACAAGAACTAAGCTTCCAACATATTAGGGAGTCATCAAAGTATCAAAGTAATAGCTGTTATGCCTGAAGTATTTTATATGGTTACTTTGAAGTTCAAATGAGAATAAATATGAAAGTATTTTCAAAAATATTAAGTAATTGAATTGCTTTATCTGGGGAATTATTCTCACCCCCGTGTCTACTATGTATGTTCACCTAGCCAAGAACAAAACTTGTTATGTAGCCCACAGAATGGGCCTGGGCAAAGGAAGGAGCAGGATGGCCTTTTGCTTCCCATTCTAACATTTTTTCCTCTGGCAGCTTTCTCTCACTGTTTTTAAGGCTGTGCACTCCTATCTACAGCTGAAAACTACAAGCAGTTTTCAATGAAAATCAGACTGAAACTTCATCAGACACAAGCATTCAAGGAGGAGGTAGACACGATCTGCCCGACTACCTGCTTATTCTCCAAAAAGAGGGAAAAAAGGACTCATTGAGTATTACCTATAACTTGTTTTCTAATCAACTCATTTTAGTTTATAGGTGCATCTAGTACCAAAAAACAAACAAGCAAACAAAAAACCTCAAATCCCCAAACCAACCCTTTTATGCCTTTCTTTCCTTACCTCTTATTTACTGATATTTGGAGCTTTAGAACTTCACCCTGGGGTTGAGCTGTCCTTATTGGTAAGTAACCTTACTCACTTAACAAACTATATCCAGCCAGCGTCTAATGGTGCTTCATCTCGTCATCCTCTCCAGGTATTGTGCTGCTATACAATCTTCTCCTTTTTCTTTTTAGCCTTCCTTCTTCCATATTTTCCACCTTTTTCACCGCAAACAGTAATCAAATGAATACTCCCATTGCTTCTGAAAAGGGTATGAAAATCAGTTGCCATTTGATGCTTCAATCACCTTCAATGCTTTGACTATCCAGACTAAAAGTCTCTTTTCTGGTTGTTGTTCAGTCATGTCTGACTCTTGGTGATCCTAATGGGGGTTTTCTTGGCAAAGATAGTAGAGTGATTTGCTATTTCCTTTTATAGCTCTTTTTTTTTCTTTTTGTAGCTTAATTAGGGTTAAATGACTTGCCCAAAGTCACACAGCTAGTAAGTGTGTCAAGTGTCTGAGGCCAGATTTGAACTCAGGTCCTCCTGACCCCAGGGCCAGTGCTCTATTCACTGCACCACCTAGCTGCCTCCTCATTTTTTTTTAAACAGATGGGGAACTGAGGCAAACAGGATTAAATGACTTGCCCCAGATCACACAGCTAGGAAGTGTCTTAGGCAAGATTTAAACTTGGGAAGATGAGTCTTCTTGACTCCAGGCCTGGCATTCTATCCTCCGTGTCAATTAGCTACTCCTTCTGCAATTTAATATAAGCTTTCTGAGGGCAGAGACTAAATCATTTTTGTACTTATGACCTCAATACCTAGAACAGTATAATTTATTCAATTGTTATATATGGTGCAGTAGATAGGATTCTGAATTTGGAATCAAGAAGACCTGTGTCCAAATTCTGCTTCAACTACTATAAGCTGTGTGAACTTGGGTTAGTCACTTAATTTCTGTCAGATTTAATATCCTCACCATAAAATGAAGATAATAAGACCTACCTTATGGAGTCATTGTAAGGATCCATACAAATAAAGTGCTTTGCACACCTTAAAGTTCTAAATAATTGTAAATGGATTACTCATTAGTAACAACATGTATTCATATACAATACATAGAAAATATAAATGTGCACTGTACTTATGATGATGTTTGAGTCCTATCTCTGATACATACTAGCTCTGTAATCATGTATAAATCAATTAACCTGTTAGTATCTGAGATAATTATTGTTTTCTAAATTACATCTAAGTATTTTTAAATTGCCAATAATTCCAATTATCATCAGTGGAACAAGTTTTCACACTAAGTGTTTGTAATAATAATAAAATCTCAGGTCCTAATATTTGTCCCCCTCTCCAATACTCCCTACCACAAACTAAACACTTATGGAAGTTCTTTATCACTGTATAATACACATGCACAATGCAATGTACAACACAGCCCAAGATGAGATTCAAGGTCCACTAACATGTAGTCTCATTTTGTAAACTGTACTTGATGCCAATACGCTCTTGCATTTGTGCTTTTATTTATAATTTGTTTAGTCAAATACACAAGTTCAGTGAGGATGCATTTGGGACTTAGAAAATGTAAGGAAAAACAATAGAACTTAGCACTCAATGTCAGTTCAACTGAACTTCAGAGAGGCATTATAAAATTGCAATATCTCACATGAGAAATTGTTTCACTTTTTTAAAAAAATCCATTTTTAAGCATTCATTTCCCTTTTTTGTGGATGTGGTATGAAACTTATGTAATTATATTGTTTTAAATAGATATTTTTAGAAAAGATTATCTAGGTTTTATATTAAGAAAAATAATACCAATTTCACTTTTGAAGAATAAGTTCATCCCACCAAATATAAAACAATGGCAGTCAATT
This sequence comes from Pseudocheirus occidentalis, assembly GCA_028646575.1. Taxonomy (NCBI): domain Eukaryota; kingdom Metazoa; phylum Chordata; class Mammalia; order Diprotodontia; family Pseudocheiridae; genus Pseudocheirus; species Pseudocheirus occidentalis. The sequence continues at coordinate 11,047 of JAQQSW010005605.1, read as the reverse complement.
GTGCAGTGAACTTGAGGGCATGATTGTATTTTATGTTTAATTTAAAATTTCTTTGTCAACTACATTCACCAATATGTCCTTCACTGCTTCCTCCTACCCTTCCAGGAAGTCATTTCTTAAAGAAAAAAAAGAGAAAAACAGTTCAGCAAAACTAGGCAACACTTTGACTAAATCCAACATTATATACAGTGTTCAGGAGATGTGTATAGAGTTTTAGATAAATTTTATTTTTTTTAGTAACTAAATGTTATAAAACTCCACGAACAAATGAGAATATCTAATTTTTTTCTGTTTGTTTTGGGGATATATATATATATATATATATATATATATATATATATATGTATCTTATTCTGTGTATGAGTCAGTGTCCTTGAATTTGAAGTTTCTAACAGACAGGGACAGATGGCATCTTCTTTCGGACTAGCTCAGTCTGTGGTGCGATGGTCATTTTTATGTAACTGTTAGGAAACTTGTTTGGAAGGTTTGTCACCTTCCAATAAAGATATTTTGTTCAACACCAGTGCCACTTTGGCAACCTTCCCCCCAAAACCATCTTTTCTTTACTATATCTGACTTAAACTGGATCCCTCATCTTAATTTTCTTGTAATGAATTAGATGCTGTAAGATACCTTTCCTCTCCTTACTGTGTGACTTCAGGATCTACGAAGAAGTTCCATTAGTGCCACTCACTTCCTTTCAGCCACATTAGCTACCATCACTTGTGTCTGCTGCAAATTACTTCAAACTGTGAGGGGATGCTCCTCAGGTTTTCTGAAATTTCACAGAAGTAACAGAAGTTAGTTGAAGAGCTCCTTACTGCCACAAAGCAGGATCTGAATGATGCCTTTGTGAAGATTCTGATAGCACTAAAATCCCCAGTAGCTGCCACTGGCCACTTGGTAGTAAATAATGTGCTTAGAGAGAAAGACTCTTTTTGACCACTAGGCATACATTAATATTAATAACAACAACACTTTACATTTGTAGAGTGCAATGTATCAGCAAAGCACAAAACACACCTTGCTTTGGTAGAACCAGATGGACTGTAAGCAGTAGCATTATTGTAGCAACTCCAGGAAGAACCCAAATAACCAATTACTGTCAAAATTTACTATTAACTCAAAGGTGGTTTTAGAAAATAGAGCTTAGAAGTCCATAAAAAGTCTCAAAATAACATTATATGATTTATTTTATAACTCAAATATGCAAAATCATCAGGGTCTGAATATGGTATAGGGAGGTATGTCTTTTTTTCATGAACATCTCCCTGTAAATAAATGGCCTTTTTTGCTTCAAGAGTCCACAATTTAAACTTAAAAGATAGTGATTAGCTCATGCAGATATTTGATAACTCAAAGACTTATCCCCTCCCAAAGTTAATTGCATTTTAGCAGGGTTAATAATAATAACTCACATTTCTATAGCTCTTCAAGTTTTTCAAAGAATTCTCTTTGCAGGAAATATTTTGCAGGTAAAGAAATACTTAGAGGGGTGAGGTGATTTGTCCTGGGTCACACAATCAGTAAATATGAAAACTACTGTCCCAAGTTTCTTGACTCCAAGTACAGACTTCTTTCCATTACACCCTGCTTTTAGTCAAAAGGATGTAGCTCTGACCAGAGAGACATCAGTTTCCAGGTGGGGATTATTTTGAAAGGATGCCTTTTTGGGCCCCTGAACTATGCCTACAAATAGGTTTTTGTAAAAATGTGTGCACTAGAGATGTTATGGTTCTCTATGGGAATTTCCTGATGTGAACTATTTACATGCTTTTTGAATTTAAAAAAGATTCAGGGATGAGTACACAAAAATGATTATTTCATCTTGACAGTTTCTCATAGACCCTGCATTTGAAATACAAAGAACAGGTTTCTTACACCTATAGACAGAAGCCTTCTCTTTCAGGGTACTTTAACTCCTCAATCCCTACATTTTGCAGCTTTCATAGCATGGGATGGTGTGACCCTTTCTGGCTTCAGCAGTACTCCCAGCTCCCCTTACTATGCTAAATTATTCATTGACTTGTGTCCATTTTCTTTCCTTATGGGTTCATTCCCCAAAGGGAGGTGGGCTTGTTCCCTTAGCTCAGGAGAACCAGTGATCTCATCATTCTGACTGTGATACCAGAAAGAGCATAAAGGACTACTGATCCCATTCCATTCACTCTCTCCCTGCTCTACTCCCTTCTTTTACTGGGCAGAAAAAGGAAATCAGAAAGTAAGCATCCTCTACCCCCTCACAGTTCTTAATCATGCAGTTATTTATGAGCCCCTACAGGATGGAAAGGAAATTGTAGTGATTTTCCTTGGGATCTAATCACTATCTTTTAAGTTTAAATTGTGGACTCTTGAAGCAAAAAAGGCCCTTTTACTCAGTTAATTGAGAAAGAAATAGATCTACAGCAGAGTAATCACCACAGATTTTCAGTATCTCCCAAAAAACAACACACCAAACCCTCATAAAATGAATGAACTGCTAGGGTAGTATTTATAATTAAGGTTTTGTGTTCTGAGTCTTTAGACCGCCTTTCTATATCCTCTAATGCAAATCAGTACCAAACTGCAGGAACAGGGAGGGGTGTGTTTGAGGTTTAAGTCGAGCTCTGTCTGAAAGCTTCTGTCCTCTGCAAAGTACTAGGGAATCTCGTTCATGTGTGGTTGCATTGAAGGTGTATTTCAGATGCATTAAAAAAGAAAAGCTACCTGTCGCTAGTTCCACCCATGGCGCTAAATACCAGTGAAATCAGAAATGAAATACTAGTGAGAGCCAGTTCTCCTACTCTATTTCATAAAAAAGAAACAACTAGAGATTTCTTTGCAGGACATGTGTGTAGTTATTTAAGGCTGCTATAATCAGTTATTCAGTCCTGCTTCGGAGATAGTCTCGGTCCAAATGTTTTCTACAAAGTAGCTTCCAGAACCTGGACTCCTATTTTCTTCAGCCTAACGTCTGCCTCATATCTCATCCTGCTTACACACCTTCGTTCCTCCCTCTCGTGGTGATGACAACGAGGGGCTTTAGTAAAGGAAGGTTCTCCCTAAGCTCTTTCTCATCTTCCGTCCAGTCTGCTATTTTTTTTTTTTGTTTACTGTGTGACTTCAAGATCTATCTCTCCATTTTTTTAGTGTTCAGTCTTTTTTTCTCCCTAGCCTTCTGATCCTCCCGGAGGTCCTCTTGGTGTCTTAGCTAACTCCATTCAACTTTCCCTGTGAGCCTATAGCATCAGCGCCCTTCAGGCAATCAACTGCTGAAATGTCAGTACCCATAGTAGCACCCTCCACCCTCTCGGTATCCTCTGCTCCACAGCCATTCGCTTGCTCTCCCTTTCAGGCTCTCATCCAATCCACCTTTCTGTCAGCAATCTCCCACTTCCCGACATGACTCTCTTCCCAATAAGGCAGTTACCCAAACTACCATCTTCTGCTGCTATCCTCTCTTCTTTCCGTAGATTCTAACCTACCTTGACCCGTTTCCCTAACCGACTTCCCTCAATTAATAACTCTCCAGAGTCACCACTAGCTTTTCTATACCCCAGTGGGCAGCTGCCTAACCGATTCCCTAAACATACTCCCATCAGTTTACAGGCACATCCATCTCCCTCACAAGGCATGTATGTATATGGACAGAATCCCAAAGCCAGGCAGATCTACTTCATCTCTTCAATTACACTCATATTCATTCACCACCACCACTGCCGACCACTATCCGCTAACACCACACACACACACACACACACACACACACACACACACACACACACACACACACTCATGCACACTCCTAAAAATATTCTGATATTTTGAACAAGACTAGCTGGTGCTCTCTGGTTACAGTCTTTCATTCATTCCTTCCCACCTTAACACACACACACACACACACACACACACACACACACACACACAGCCCCGTCAGCCCACTCCACTTACCGGATACCCACCTACTATATACCCCTCCCCTAAACAGACATTCACCCACTCACCATCTGTAGCCTCCCTTCTCCCCCACCTCCTCCCACCCTCTGCTCCCCCTCCTCAAGAAGTAGACCTGCACAGTGGGGAGGAAGGGACCCCAGCCAGATGCTCCAGTCCTCCGGGCTGCACTGACCTCAGCTCGCTTAGTCCGAAGAAACTACAACAAAGGAGAAGGGAGACCTCCCCCCCCCCTTTCCCGCCCCCTTAGCCAAGAAACCACTGCCCCCAAGCCCAGAAATAGAAAGAAGAAAAAGAAACAGAGCATTAAGGCTGCAGAGGTGGTGGGGTCTGTCTGAAGGTAGTGAGCCTTTGCCCCTGACAGGAGTCCAGGGTCGGAGCAGGATCCGGGGCAAGCTTGGGGGGCTTGCAGTAGAGAAGACAAGGAAGGGAGGACGCCTGCTGGAGCTTCGAAGCTTTCTCTCAGGCTCGGACACCGCCAGTCACCATGGGATGCTGCACTGGGCGCTGCACTCTCATCTTCCTCTGTACTCTGCAGCTGGTGAGTGAGCACCAACCGACTAAGCCACCTACTCTTAGTCTCTTCCTAGGACCTCCCTCGGGCACTACTAGTTTGCTTGGAGACCCAGAGGTGCCTCCACCCCTCCAGCCCATCCTTTAGTCCCTCGAGTTCGTCCCTCTTAGGTTGCAGACCTTAGTTCCCTGTTAGCTCTCCTGTTTGCTCTGTAACTCAGGATGTTGGGAGAGAGCTTGGGAGCTAGTGTGTGGATTGAGCGATTGCTCTTTCTGCGGGTTCCCCGCCCCCACCGACCCCCCCACCGGTGGATGAGCTGCCCGGAAGCCCGGGGACTCGCCGCCCGTCACCCTCCACTACAGCCTGTGAGCCAGGGCGCAACCTGCTTCTCCACCCCCACGTCAGGCTCCCCTGTCCCCTCCCCAAGGCACTTGGGAACTAGCGCTCTCTCTCGCTCCTGGGCGGCCACTCAGCCACTGAGCTTCCCAGTTGTTCTGTGGATGCTGCAAGCTAAGCTGTGGCTGGTGAGTGCTTGCACCCAACCCTCCCTTAGAGCCTGAAGAGTGCCACCTCCTCTGTAGTGATATGAAAGTTTAGTGGCGTGTTACGGGCTTTGGTTTTGAAAAGTAACAGTTTTGTATGGGTTGAATAGCGGGGAGGGCAAAGTGGGGTACTATTGCCCCAGATTCCCACAGAGAGAAGAAACATCCATTATATAACTTAGTGAAAGGGTGAGGTGATTTTTATCAGACTTGAGTTAAAAGATAGTTATTGTAGTCTTTCAGATCGCTGAAGGAGGATTTTTCTGTGTAACTGCATTACAGAATCCTCCTCTTCCCTTTTGTTTTGCTTTAGTTCAAATTTTACTCTTTCACACAGACAGATTTACAGTTGTTCTTAAAGAGAGAACAAAGTAGGCAGGACAAGTCATGGGGTATGGCTTGTTTGAGAAAGCAAGGCTAATGGACAATTGAATTATCTGGAAAAAACCCCTCAATTTTCTTACAGCATAGAGTAAAATGATCTGTCTATCTGTATATACGCTCCTTTTAGCCCACAGTATACTGGAACCTAGACTCTTTTTGCTGTTTTTTTTTCTTAGTCACTTTCTTGAGGTCAAGGTTACTGACCCTTTCTGCAAGGCATTGGACTACATACTTATTATGGTGTTGCATAGAGGACAAACAGCCCCATCTACTGCTTTTCATCAGTGTTTTACTATGTGTAAAAACAAACAAACAAAAGCAGCAAAAAAACCCCAAACCAAAATCTTAATAGATATGTAACTAACATAATGTAGGTTGTGATTTAATAATTTCTTTTGCTGGAGTTTGGGCATTTTTTCCCAAGGAAAGAGATGTTCAGATGAACTTTACTGAGTAACAACAACCCGCCGTATATCTCATTAACTAAGGGATTAAAATAATAGTTTTTTTTAATGGTTAGTCCTCAGTCCCAGGAGTGTTTTAAAAGGTTTTCACTTTTCTACCGCTTCAGAGTGCTTTCTTTTCTCCCCCTCCCCCCTGTTTTGGAGACACAGCCTTACTTTTTGATGTGCTGTTTGCTATGTATAAACAGTGCAAGGATGAACCTTTGTGTTCAGAAATTTGATAGTGTGGTCCATTCTTCTTAATCTTTGACAAAGTACCTTCTGTTGCCTGACAAATTTTAAATCGGACCTATTGTGTATAATTATTTCACTGTGAGAAAATGTTGCACTCAAACATAATTATTTCTATCTTAACAGGGAAAAGAATGTAAGAAAGACAGAATTTACTTTTCTCAATAGGAGGAGGGTCCTTTCTTGGAAGGCAGATAATGCAGTCAGCTCTTGATTATATGTCTTAGTGAAGAAGAGCAATGATGTGGAAAATCCATAGCAGTATAGAGCAGGAAAGTGATTTTTTAGTAGAATAGAAATTTATAACTGGAAAGAGGGGACTCCAGAGATCATCAGGTCCTAACTTTTCATCTTACAGATGAAGAAACAGACCAGAGATCAAATTACTTGCTTGAGGTCATATGCTTTTTGCTGTTGTTGTTTAGTCGTGTCTGACTCTTTAAGAGACCCCATTTGGGGTTTTCTTGGCAAAGATATTGGAGTCATTTGCCATTTTCTTCTCTAGCTTATTTTACAGATGAGGAAAATGAGGCAAACAGGGTTAAGTGACTTGCCCAGGCTCATACAGCTAGTCAATGTCTCAGGCCAAATTTGAACCAAGATCTTCTTGACTGCATGCCCAAAGCTCTATCCACTGCACCACCTAGTAGGTGATCATTTAGCTAACATGTGGTATAACCAGGTTTAGGGAAATAAAACTTGAATCTCTTGACTATGAGGTTCTTTTAGTTTTACATTGCTGAGCTTCATTTTGAACTGCTGAGTCTGGGATATAGTGTTGTTTAGTTTGTCTGATGAATCAGATTTGTCTTCCTAAATCTGCTTTAAAAAAGATTGATATTAGCATCAGTTTGAACTCTGTGAGTACACACCACTGGAAGGGATGGGGAGGTTGTATACAAGTGTTGGATAGAGGTAGAAGACAATCAGCCTATAATTCAAAATTTGCTGAGAAGAATCTGCCTGCTGATTATTAAGCTAACTCTAATGACCTTTAGGAAGACAGAAGAGGATCAAGTTCTAAAAGTTAAAGAAAAAATAAAACCGCATCCAATCCCATCCAATCCATACCAATAATACTTGCTAGCCTCAATGGATGAGACTAGGTAGTCATGGTCTCATTCACTCTAGATCTCAGCCTACATATAATTGTCAAAAGGTTATACTTCTTTGAGTATCTTTATGAGTAGGAAGACATACCTACATGTTTAACTATATTGGAATGATTACTTTGAAGAAATGAAGAAAAACTGTGAACAAATCCAGTTATTCTCATTTCACCTACTCTATTGAAAACTGCCACCAATCATTTTACAACTTTTAGGCTTTTTAGCTCAAATCATTTAACAGCTTCTAATTCTTTTAATATGGAAATCTTCTTTTGGGGCATATTTTATTTTGTCATTAATTACTGTCAAATGTAGATCATCTCAAAATTTGCTTTTAAAAAACTTGGCAATATACTTATTGACTAGTGTCTGGTACAAAGCTGGTGTTTAATGGATAACTGTTGAATGATATTTTTATTCACTGAACAAAAAATACGCTGCTCATATTGCACATATGTTAAGTAAAAATCCAGCAAGCAGAGCTACGTGTTCTGAGGGGTCCTGGTGGCAGGGGTGTTGAATTTATGTTCGTGTAAGTTGTCACCACGGGGGGGGGGGGTGTGAGGTCTTCGTTTAACATGGAAGAGGTCACAGGTGTGAAACATGTCAGACAGAGCTTGATGCTTAGACATTATCACTAAGGAAGATTTATTGAACTTTGAATCCATTTTTTGAGAGGTGAACATATTACTGAGGACAGGCAATGTTTAAGTCAAGAGGTGGAACCACAAAATACTTTAAGAAAATCATTTGGGAGTGACAAACCAAAATGCTTCATGTACATCAAATGCCCTTTTGCAAATAAAAAGATGGTGCTCTTTTATTGAGCAAAAAACTCCAAACTTCTCTCTAATCAAAAAGGAAGAGTGACGCTCCCTTTCTTCCATACACACACAAAGGAAATCATCTGTTTTTATACCTTTCTCTTCATGCTACACATGGAACAATTTGCAAACAACCTTTGCTTTTGTATAACATGATGAGGATGTGCATGGAGAGGTCTGAATGACTGTTACTACAATAGCATTTTTTTGCCTGAGCCCTGTGGAATGCAGTACTCACCTTTCCCTGGATGTTTGCCAGCTCATGAAGCAACAAGAAACCTTTGTGCTCCACACAGAACATTTCTTTTACTATGTAGATTTACTGATATTTTTCATTTGAAAGCACTGGCATTTTCAATGGATCTTGTTTCTTCCCCTTTGTGTGGTATAATCTGGTACACCTATAGAGTGCTGCCAGAGTCAAGAAGGCCTGGGTTTGGGGAGACTAGGTGGCAGAGCGAGTCCTGGAGTCAAGCAGACATGAGTTCAAATGTGGCCTCAGACACTTACTAGCTGTATGATCTTAGGCAAGTCACTTAACCTCAATTGCCCTGTCTTCCCCCCTCCAAAAAAGCAAACAAACAAACAAAAAAAGAAGGCCTGGGTTTGCATCCCAAGAACGGGGTACAATAATAAGAGTACTGGCCCTAAAGTACTGTGTTTAAGTTCTACCTCTGACAGAACCTGTGTGACTTTGGACAGTCTCTTAACCTTCCTGAGCCTCAGTTTCCTCAAGTGTTAAATGGGGAGGTTATGGACTGTGTGGCTTCTGAGGTATATTCCTGTTCTAGATTTATGATCTCTATGTTCCTGCAGTATCACCTTGGGTAAATCACTTAATCTCTACGGTCAGTTTCCTCAAGTTTAAATCAAAGGATTGGACTAGATATAGCCTGAAGTCCCTTCTGTTCTAAATCTATGTTCCATAGGGTGTTCTAGCCATGTGACTTTCCGGAAAGTCATCTCACGCCTATGAGCCTTACTTTGTGCATCTGAAAAAGGGGATGCTAATAGTACCCATGCCATAGGGTTGTTGTGAGGATTCCATTGTGATAACATATGGAAACATTTTGCAGACCTTAAAGTGCTATATATGTGTTATCTATTTAATTCTTTTACCTATCTTATATGCAAACCCTAGGAATCATTTTAATGACATTAAACAAGGTTATCACTCTGGAAATCATAAGCATGATAAATTATAATACTTCGAAGTGTACTTGATGTCAAAATCCTTATCCTAGGCTAGTTTTACCATGCTTCCAGATATGCCAAACTCTGCTTTGCTTCTTTCTTGATGTATTAAATATGGCCTTTGCTTAGGGAATATTGAATTCTGATGGTTTTTTGTTTGTCCCGTGGTACTTACAGTCTGTCTTTCATGATCTTGATTTATATATCTCTTTATCTCCTCTACTAGATGGTAAATTCCCAGAAATTAGGGACTACATCTTTGTATCTCAGACCTTACTGAAAGGCCTTCCCTTCCCATAGTTTAATAAATATTTTATTGATTGAATGAATATTATTTTAGAAAAATATTATAACTACTACTAATAAAAAAACCTTAAGAAGAACCTCCAATTGTGATTGTCTTATAAAAGATTTGTATTGTAATGTTGAAATCAATGCTATCATTTAAATATATGCAAATTATAAAAGATATAACTTGCTGAATCTTTATGATCTAAGTTCTGAATCTTCAAAGGTACCATTAGATGTGCTTTCTGTATATAATGATGATGATGATAATAATAACATCAATATAATGCCTTAAGTTTGCAAATATTGTATTATTTTATCCTCACAACAAACCTGAGAGTTAGGTGCTATTATTATCCACATTTTATAAGTGAAGAAACTGATGCAAATAGAGGCTAAAAGGACTCATCTAGAGCCACAGGTCAAGGAAGTATCTGAGGGCTGATTGGAACTCTGGTCTTCTGACTGGAGCACTTTAACCACTGTGACACAGAGCCGAAAGGAAGGGTTTTTCCAGGAAATGTGTTAAGTAATAAACATATTTTATTAATCATTTCATGAAGTGCTAAGCAATCATTTTAATTAATTTAATACAAACTGATAAACTCGAATCTAACTAAATTGAAACCTCAATTCATTATTCAATTCAATTTACAAGCAAAAAGAAAATGATAGGAAATAATCTGATACCAGATATTTTTGGGGAGAAAGCTGCAACTTTTAGAATATTCTGGTATACATTCAGATCAGTCTGTGAAACCTTTAAAATCTATAGTATGGCAATAGATGTTGTAAGGAAAGTCCTGGAGAAGTGGTCTGGTAGAGGGGCCTGGGACTTGGATTCAGCAGTGTTGACTTCAAATCTCAGCTCCCTTTTACTTAGCAGTTATGTGATCATGGTAAATTAATCTCTCTCTCAACCTCATTTTTTCCCTAAAAATAGGGGTAAATAGCATCTGTACCATGTATTTCATTGGTGTCTCATGAGGAAAGTGATCAACAGTCCTCAAAGAGCCAAAGTATGAATAATTATTAATAATGTTGAAAGTAGTACAGAACCATGAATTAGCAAATACAGGTTTAATTCTGTAGATTGTAGTCTTACTTACGGGTAGCTAAGGTGGTACAGTGAATAGAGTGCCAGTCCTGGAGTCAGGAAGACTTATCTTCCTGAGTTCAAATCTGACCTTAGACTCTTGCTAGCTGTGTAACCCTGGGCAAAAATCACTTCATTTTATTTGTCTTAGCTCCTCATCTGTAAAATGAACCAGCAAAGGAAATGGCAAACCACTCCAGTATTTTTACCAGTATCTGAAATGGGGTCACAAAGAGTCAGGAATGACTGAATTACTGAACAACAGCTCCTTCCTAGGAAGAGCAGTAGGTTGGGGTAATAGATAGAAGCTTGGTCTCAGGTTTGGAAGGATGTTGGCTAAAGATTCATCTCTGAAACATACTGACTAGTTAAGGCAAATCTCTTAACTTCCTAGTGATCCATGCAAATTTAAAAACTAGAAGCTATGGGATAGTCACTGATATACATTGGTGGAGGGAGTTTCTTTAT
>JAQQSW010005604.1:0-14149 GCA_028646575.1 Pseudocheirus occidentalis | reverse complement strand
AGAGAGAGAGAGAGAGAGACAGAAAGAGACAGAGAAAGACAGAGAGAGAGAGAGAGTTTGAGAGTTTCTCTCCCAGCATCAGGAAGCTGACTGATAATTGAGTCAGAGTTTTATTGAGACCAGAATCTGGTGAAGGCTGAAATTGCTTCCAGGAGGGCTACCTGGAAGGCTGAGATTTTTTCTGGGTCCTATGGACAGTGGAACTGCTGGAGGACTGAAGAGGCATGACCAGAATGCTAAAACTCTGTGGCTTGGTTGATCCTCGAATTCCCAGGAACAGAAATTCTGAAGATTTTGAGATGCACTGGGCCCTGTGAACTTCATTGTGTAGGAGGAACTGCCTGGGAGACTGGAAAAGGCCCTTGGAGCTGTCTGCCTTTGAATCCAGGTGACTGTTTTGTGGATGCAGGTAGGAGTTGAGATAATGTAAGGGGATCCTGGGAATCTGAGAGACCACCCCAAGTCAAGATGAAGAAAAGGCCTCTCCTTGGATATTGAATGCTGTAATGTAATTGAAGTTTACTAGAAACTGAGGGGTGAAGGGCTTGTGTAATTTTCTAATGATTGCATTTAGTGATTAACGATCCTTAGTGACTGATTATTAGATAAGTAACTGATTAAGTTAATCTATGACTGCCCCATGAGTGGAGGACTGACTTGTATTTTGAGATAACTTAATGACAGAGTAAGGAGGCAAACCTCCTTAGGGATACCAGATGTTGTTCTTTTGTTCTTTGATCTAAATACCGTGACATCTTTGGTGAAAACTACATGGCCATTGTAATGACAAGCTGTTGTGAATGCTATATTGTGATTTTCTGTAATAACATGTAATATTGTGTATATTTTATCTTGATTTATTGTTAATATTTGTCTTGATTGGTTATGGAATAAATGGAGTATTCACTATACTGTGTAATCAGAACCTTAAATGCTGTTCACAGTAGCATTATTTTAGGAAGGTGCTTGTGCACGGCATTACAAGGGGCATCTGACCCTGCTTGCATAAAGTTTGATATTTTATTTCATGGTAAACATTTTATTTTATATAATTATTTTTCTTTGAATCATTCACATCTATAATTAAATTACTTAAGTGCCCACTCAAGTCTGCATCATTTTTGAAATATCCTATTGATCACATATTATATAATATGTATTCATTTTTTATTTTGTCTATGAGGTTTATTTTTTATTCCTTAACACAGGGTCAATTTTTGGAAAGCTGACACATTTGTAAACATTTTATGATTTTCATTCAGTAATAAACAGACATTAAAACATTCAAGCTCTTAATTAATTTCTTGATGCTTTTTCTGTTATATTTTTCTAAATCTAAAAGAGTTATATAAAAGTTCACAATAATTATTACTTTATCTAATTCTCTATATATTATAGTTAGGTTTTCCTTTAAGAAAGTTGCTTTGTGATCTGATGCACATGTGTCTAATATTGATATAAAAGATAAATCTCATTCAGACTAGTATTCTGTTCAGGTTCAATATTGTAATGAAATCGATAACTTGTAGAACACTGAACAAGTAACAAATAGAAGTTTCCTTAATTTTATCATAAAAAGTATTCTCAACAAGAATACAGTAGGACTTAGTGTTTCACCCTTCCTTTGTCTTCAAAAGAAAATATATTCAGTCAGCAGTGATATCAGCAAGGTCTGAAGGTTCCCAATTCCACATAGGTGGGCCATTTTGTGCAATTAGGTGACAAGGAAGCCATGCCAATATGTTCAAAAACTATGAGGAAGCATTGTCTAGACAAGCATAGGTTGAGCCTTGACACATTCACAGGCCAATCAAGTCCCTTTTTAGGGGGATTTGTCTGCTTCTAGGGCAGAGGCTCTCAACCTGTGGGTTGTGTTCAATTTGTAACAATGAAAATACATCCTGCATATCAGATATTTACAGTGTGATTCACAACATTAGCAAAATTATAGTTATGAAGTAGCAACAAAAATAATTTTATGGCTGGGGGTCACTACAACATGAAGAACTGTATTAAAGGGTCATGGCATTAGGAAGGTTGAGAACCACTTTCTAGGGGAAAGTAACTTCACCATTTGTGGTTCTACCATAGAAAGAGATATGCTAATTTGTTCTATTTAATTCTATTTATTATATTATGATATTCATTCAATCATGCTCAATATTATGTAATTCTTTTAATGTAAGTTCTGTCTGACTTTTAAAAAGAAATTTATTTACTATAAGTTTACAACATTCAGTTCCATAAGTTTTTGAGTTCTAAATTTTCTCCCCTTCCCCTCCCCCCACAATGGCAACATGCAATCTAATATATGTCCTACATATACCTTCACATTAAACATTAGTCAAGTTGTAAAGAAGAATTATAACCAATGGAATGAAAAAAAGGAAGAAGAAACAAAACTGAACAAACTGAAAAATAGAGAGAACAAGTAGTTTGCTTCAATCTTCATTCAGACTCCATAATTCTTTCTCTGGATGTGGGTAGCTTTTCCATCACGAGTCCTCTGGAGCTGTCTTATAATCTTGCATTGCTTAGAGGAGTACAGTCTATCAAAGTCAGTCATCATAGACACAATGTGTCTGTAATTGTGTATAATATTCTCCTGGTTTTGCTCCCCTCACTCAGCATCAGTTTATAAGTCTCTGCAGGTTATTATAAAGTTCATCTGCTCCTCATTTCTTACAGCATGATATTATTCTATTGCATTCATATACCACAACTTATATAGTCATTCCCCAATTGATGGGCATCCCCTTGATTTTCAATTCTTTGACACCACAAAAAGAGCTGCTATAAATATTTTTGTACATACAAGCTCTTTTCCCACTTGTGTGATCTCTTTGGCATAAAGCCTTAGAAGTGGTATTGCTGGGTCAAAGGTTATGCACATTTTTATAGTCCTTTGGTCATAGATCCTTATTGTTCTCCACAATGATTAGATCAGCTCACATCTCCACTAATGGTGCATTAGTGTCCTAATTTTCCTACATCTTCAGCATTTATTATTGTCCTGTTCTGTCATGTTAGCCTATCTTACCGGTGAAATGTGGTACATAGGAATTGTTTTGATTTACATTTCTCTAATCAATAGTGATTTAAAGAATTTATTAATATGTTTATAGATACCTTTAATTTCCTCTTCTGAAAACTGCCTTTTCATATCCTTTGATTGTTTATTAATTGTAGAATGACATACTTATCTCTCTTAACCATGAGAATTTTGACTGTTGTCTTGTCCTAGTTGAGAATGATCATGGATTTAGCTTTATGGATTTAGCTAAGGCATAAGATCTATAATTTTTTATCTGATACTTTAATATTTTAAATATTTTTGGTAAATAGTGCATTATTGGATTTTACATTCTAACCCATTCTACCACTCTTTTCCATTCCATTCATATATGTGTTCATGCTTATTAACATTTTTCCTCTGGACAATCTGCACCTATTTATGTTATTTCTTCTCTTTGGCTGCTTCCCTGCTCCTTGACAGGAAAGGGTGAGGGGAGTAAGTGGAGAATTCATAGAATCAACACAAATCATCTATCATTATAATATCTTGATTCTACTTCTCTTTCTTCCCCTTTCCATTCACATCACACTAGATTCAGATGAATGGATCATGTGCTTTTTCTCTTTTATTTATTTTATTTTCATAGGATTCTTCCCTCCTCAAATCTTTTATATCTCTGAAAATGTTCTTCTACTTCTCCCTTTCTATGTTTGGAATGAGCTTTTTCCTTCCTTCCTTCCTTCCTTCCTTCCTTCCTTCCTTCCTTCCTTCCTTCCTTCCTTCCTTCCTTCCTCCCTTCCTTCCTTCCTCCCTTCCTTCCTTGTCCTTAGTTCTCACGATTCTTGGTTCATAATATGAGTCTCCAAATGTCTAAACACCATAAACTAAGATTCTTTATCTTTTAATAGAAAATTTTAAATAGTAAATCAAAATATATTTGTGCTCTGGTCTTATAGACAATTATGTTGTTTGGTAAACTCTTATCCCAACATTCCCCATCTTCTAGCCCTTAAAACAGTGACTGTTGTAGCAAATAATCATTCCATAAATGTTGTAGATGAAAAGTTGAAGAAAGTTCTGTAACTGTGCAATCAAGGACTGACTACATCATAATGAGCAGGACTCCATAAAGCATACAAATTATTATTATTATTATTATTATTTTATTTTATTTTTATTTTCTAGTCACACTTCACATTGAGCCACTGGCAACACAGGAAACAAAGTTAGTTTTGATTTATTGCATATGTTGTAAAATGAATAACTTAGAAAGATTTAATTTGGCTGGAATTTCTAAGAAGCTCATATCTGATTTTTTGGAAGATAATTTGTCGTCCTTTATGATGATGGATGTGAGATGAAAGAATGGTTAAGGAAGGTGAGTGAAGCAACTCAGCACAGCACCTATTTTTATAAAGTTGCTTTTCTTATAAGTTTCCTATCAGACAGATGTTCCTTTTAAAAAAACAAAATAAGATCACCTTCTTTGCATTCTGTTTTGTACATCTAAAAACAGATTGTCTACAGTCTACTTGAAAATAATATAGTTAACAAAAATCCACAAGTATAATGCTAATTTGCAGTAGAAATGAAATTATGAATTAAAGTAAGCCTTATTTCAGTCACTCTTTAGTTAAAAAGTATGACAGTCTAAACTATGAGTAGTAATTAAAAAATAATTTTGTCTTTTTAGGTAATGCCTCCAACAAAAATATGGCCATTACTTTTGTGAGCTCTAAGCAATGAAACTATCCAAATGCCTTCTCATTTCTTCTATGAAGTAGGGAAAGGACATAGTTCCTTTTTTTACATCTGTCATCTCTCTTTCAGTTTTCCTGTAAACAATGGAAAGAGAAGAGAGAAGAGATACTATGAGATGGAGTCAAGAGAAGTTTTATCTGAAGAGTTTAGGTGCATGTGTCTGAGCAATTCATTAATAATTCAGGATGCCAGAGTCACTCTGCATTTCTGTCATGCCACAAACACTGTATAGCAACTGATTAGAATGTTACATTGAGCCTGTGGCTTTCTCTCCTGGTCACAAATGTAGTAACATTTACCTGAGTGGTAAAAAAAACCCAATTTGGAATATCATACATCTATTGGCTTATTTATCCAGCCTTCAAACCATGCCACAACAAATGGTAAGAGCTGATACTGTCATTATTTCTAACATTCTTTTTAATTAAGATTTAAGGGTAAAGATAAATGTGGAAGTGACAATCTTGGATGGAACATTTAAGATCTACTTTTATGACTGAAAAGATTATGTACTGTACTTACCTTTCACAAAGAATGGCCTGGGAATGGAATTACTTTGCCATTGAAATTAACCCTGAAAGGCTATGTAATTCTAGGGCCATTCTGATTCTTGTTGCTTAACACAGGCAGGAAAAAATATCTTGCAAACAGAGTCAAGGAAAGAAACTTCAATTTGCAAATAAAATACTGATGAATGAAGCAATAAAATTGTAAGGAAAGCTACTTCCTTTCCATGGGGGAAACACTCAGGGCCAAGTGTGCTAAAGTTTTATGCTAATATAAAATTGGTTCCAGAAAACTACCCAGTTTTATAACTCAGCAAATTAGTGCCAACTTATTTAAATGGTCTAGCACCAGAAAAACAAGTAGAAGGCTGTTCAGGAAACATCTGCTCAGAGGAAAGCATGTAATCATTAAAAATGTATTCACCATTAGATAATTAGAAGGAATGGAATTAGTATTGACTTGCTTGCTCAGAGAGATATGATTTCAATCTAAGTGGGCAATAAACATTGCCTGTTACGGATATCTCATGTTTTCTGTACTAGACGAATGGATATTTGTGGTCTATATTAAGGAGGGTACACATGAGAGGGTAAATTCCTTTCAGGTAAATCAAATATAAAAATGTCACTATGCTGTGGAATGCAGTAAGAAAAAAAAATAAAGATAACTTTGACAAAATGAGATATTTACATATCACCGATGTCCAAAAGAAGATAAAAATGTTTATCTTTGGTAGAATAATGCTGGGTAGATTTAGTAAATGTAATAGGAGAAAGAAGAGCATCCTCTTTAGAAGTTTTATAGACATAGATTTCACCTATGTATAATAAGGGAGGGAGGGGATGGCAAACAATTTCCCAATAATTAGAGCTCTCCTAATGGAAATAACCTGTTTCTTGAGGCAATAAAATAGATTATATTTATATAGCATGGAAGTATTTTAAAAACATTTTACTCATAACAACACTGTGAGATAGTGTTAAGTATTACACTATTTTATTGGCCAGGAAAATTCAGTTGAGAGAGGTTAAGCAAATTATTAATTTTCATTTTGGCTTTTAAAGCCCTCCACAACGTGGCCCATTCCAACATTGCTAGTTTTATGATCCTATGACCTCCTTGATGTTTGTATCAACAATGCTATATTCACAATGCCTACAGCAACTACAAATATGCTGATGTGTTTATTAATCACAAAATATAACAGACTCTCTACATGGGAAATACTGCTAGAACATTTATTCAGTTATCAGAAAACTGAGTCCCAAATCTAGAAAGTCAAAGCTATTACAGCATTTATGAAGTTGGCACATGTAGTTAATGTAGAAAACATCCACATGCTCAAGCTTTCAAACCCGGAAAGGCTACCTCAGGCAAAGATCCTCGTTGCCTCACTCACAGCAACTGCTCAGCACCCATACAGCTTGCTTCCAGCTGCTCTGGTCTCTTTCATTTCCCATCCCTGGACATCCTCAGCAGGAGTCCTTAGCAGAAATTCTGACTGACTCAAAAAAAAGGAACTTAAGCTGCAGCCACAGTCACTGCTTCCAGTTACCACCACACTGACTCTAGCTTGGCTCTGGCTTCCTCTTGCCCCACCCCTTCCTGCTACATCAGCAACTTCAAGGGGCATGGAAGATCTTCAAATCCCATAACCATTACATTTTGCCCCAAGATCTGTCATGTCTCTTACTTGGCAAAAATACATAAACAATACATTTCATTAAGTAAGTTAACAGGAGTTTTAGTAGTAACTGGTGTCAACAGAATTTTACAACAATATAAGAAAGATAGCGCACAATAAACATAAAAACAATATTTTAGGGTGGGGCTTGAGCATAAGCTCCACTTCATTCCCCCCCTGAACAAATGTGGTCCCAAAATCTTGGGTTAAGGGATCTTCTTCCATGGCAATGTGCTACTGAATTTGGAAATAGAGCTGTCCCTGTCCCAAGGGGTCCCATTTGAGAGGTTAGTTCTTTAGCCAGAATTTAGAATGTGTTTGATGCCAGTTACAGGGGTGACACATGGCAATTGTGGATAGGGGGTGACATCCAGATAGAGTTATCTGGCATCTACAGATGGAGGGTACCAAGCCTGTGGAAACAAATCTAGCAAACAAGGTGAACAGACAAAAAGCCAAGAAGAAGCAAAGAGACAATAACAAGAAACAAGGCAGAAATAGGATCAGCCATGCTACTGGAGTCCATGAGTCCATTATTGTAGCCTCACTCATGGTGGAATATATGAGTTAAGGGTACAATTTTGTAATCATCTTTTCTGGAATAAACAATAGTCACAGTGTTATCCCTCCTATGTGCTACAATCTCTGAAGCATTTGAAACATCATCTGGCTTCCATTTTACCCATACTTGAGCTCTCAATTTTATTCTATCTATAGAACTAAATCCTTCAGTTTCTCTGATAGTTATTTTGGAAGGAGTGTCAGTTTTTACAAGTGGTATTGTTTTACAAGGAACAATAATCACTTGAACTATCCTCTCATTTTTATGAATCTGTATGGGCCCTTCACCTAAATTATGGAATGTCACAACAATTTCTCCTTCATTATTAGAATCTAATACTCCAACCAATACATTTATTCCCTTAGCTGCTCATCCTGATTTGGGTAAAATCTGTCCAAAGTGATTTTTCAGGATTCTTATGCATATTCCAGTGGAGATTTTTTCTTATTTCTTTTCTGTCCAACGAAAAGTCCTCTAAACAATATAAATCATACCCCACCAAACCAGGCATTCCTGGGTATGGTGCTGGGACATCAGGCTTTAAAGTCCAATACTCAATATTTGGGTTCTTATGTGTTTGTTGTTTTCTAATTTGCAAATGTGGGGTCATCATTCTGGCTAGAGGTATACTTCCTCCAAATGGTCTCATTCAAATTACATATATGCATGAAAAAATTATCCTTCCAATATTAATACGAATTATTGGAACTTAATTTCCTTAACTGTTCTTTCAATAATTCATTCATTCTTTCAATTAACCCAGATGATTGTGGATAACATGGAATATGTTGCATCCATTCTATATTGTTTAGCATACAATACCTCTTCATTTCATTACCTTTGAAATGTGACTCATTGTCACTTTGAATCTGCTTCAGGATTCCATAATATAGACTTATGAGATCAAGAGTTTTACAGGTGTTTTTCTGGGTTGCATTCTTATAAGGACAATCCACTAGTACACCTGAATAGATGTCAACACAAGTACATATAAATCTGCATCCTTTATATCTGGTGGTACTGGACCAATATAATCTATTTGCCTGATATGGGTTGGGACCTTTCCTCTTGCTATCTCTCCAGTCACTTACCTGAGAAACAGTTCACTTCTTTTCCAATTGACATATATTACATTCTTCTGCTATCTGTTTTAAAAGTGAATGAGAGATATTAAATACCTCAATCTTGTGCCCACCAGTGTATGGCATGGATCTCCAAATGGCCGGTCATTTGATGGACCCATTTTGCAAACACCAGATTATCAGTTGTTGTAAAAGTAGGGAGAATATGTTCAGTAGCAGTCTTTGTCAGTTGATCAGCATGAGCATTGTGCTCACATTCTGGTGTGCTGAGGGCCACATGAGGGCTACATGAAAAACTGACAAGTCAGTGACCAAAGACATGGTCCAGATATCTTCCCTTAATTCTTTGCCCTAGACTTGTTTTCCATGAATTTCCCAATTTCAATTTTTCCACATGGGCATACATGTAGCTAACCCATTAGCAACCTCCCATGAATCAGTGAATATATGACACTGTCCTCCTTATTTTATTTTGATGGCTTGATGTACTGCCATGAGTTCAGCATATTGATTACTTCCACCTATCCCAGTACTTTCCAAAGTCTTTTTAGTACATGGGTTATAGGCTACTGCTTTCCAATGTCTTTTTTGGCCCAAATGTTTTGCTTTCCCATCAGTAAAGCATGCATGTCTCTTTTGTTCTTCAGTTAATTCATCATATCCCTCATTCCATTTAACAGAGGACTGTACCAACCATTGCTTTGGCTCAGGGGGTGTGTCATTCCCCTCAATTTCTATATTTGCTACAGATTTGTGTAGAGCAGATACTCTGCTTTTGCATGCTTTTCCTCTACTTTGAATATGCCACTTCCGTTTGATTATACTAGGCTCTTGGGCATGTCTAATTCTGTGAGAAGCTGGATTACTCATTACTGAGGTCATAATCAGGATTCAAGGTCTTAATATCACTTCATGGCCCAGATTCAGTTGTTTAGTATCCACTGAAGTCCAATATGCAGCTAACAACTGCTTTTCAAAATACCAAAATCCCAAGAGTACATTTTGGCTCTGTTGTTTTGCCATAAAATCCAGTTTGCATAATTTTCCTGTACAGTCACTTGTAATTCCACTGGACCATTTTTGCATTGGTCATAAATCTAGGACCAATTTTATGGCAGCCTTGGCTTCTTCAAAAACTTTATTCTATTAAAGTCACCAATCAAATTCATATTTCTTCTGAGTCACTTTACATAAAGGTTTGAAAATCTGCCCCAAATGTGGAATGTGGTGCCTCCAGTATCAAAACAATCTGATGAACTTTTGGGTCTCCTTCTCTTTGGTAGGGATGGCAAAATCCTGAATCTTTTGTTAGGCTTATGGATGAATTTCTTGTAGTCCTTTGTTCCATTGTATATTCAAAAGTTTTACCTTTTAAACTGGTCCTTAAACCTATGAAGGGTTAATTTCCCACCCTTTACTTTTCATATGCTCAATTAGAAGGGTCAAACTCCTCTCCACTTCTTTTGCATCTTTTCCCTGTATCATAATATCATCAATATAGTGGGTAAGTTGTACACCAGGTAGCTTCAATTCATCCAACTGTTCAGCCACAATCCTGTGACAAATAGTGGGGTCATGCAGGTATCTTTGTGGCAAATGGGTGAAAGTATAATGTCTACCTTGCCAAGTGAAAGCAAACTAGTCCCGCTGTTTAGGGTCTATTGGGATAGTGAAGAAGAAATTCAACAAGTCATTAACTGCACACCAAGTCTCATCATATTTCAGTATCCTTTCTATTAACGTGACGGTATCTGGAACAGCAGCACACTAAGGAGGAGTCACCTTATTCAATTGTCTATAAGCCATGGTCATTCTCCATGTCCCATCTGATTTTTGTACTTGCCAGACAGGATTATTCCATCATGTGGTTGTAGGTACTAACACTCCTACTTCAACATATTCCTTTATAGTAGTGATAATTTCATCTTGCCCACCTGGCACATGATACTGCTTTAAAGTAATTACTTCAGAAAGTTCAGGTAACGTGATTGGGTACATTTTAATTTTTTCCACTAAAACTGTATTAATTCCTATCTTCCTTACAGCAAATTGATATCTTCCTTCAGATAAATTCAGAGTCATGCCTCTCAATATATTTATTTCAATGAGATCTTCAGGAATGGGTACAACAAATGCAGTGTACTTCTTCTTAGGTAATTGCCCAATTTTTATTGTTATTTTAACTTGTCTGGCTGATATTTCAGCCCTTGGAGCCCTGTGATGGGAATAGGAGTTCCATGTTTAAACTTATCAGAGTTTCCATAGATAAATGTGGCTTCAACCCCTGTATCAAGCAACACCCTAATTACAGTAGTTGATCCATTCTTCCAATATATTGCTTTTTTTTGCCTTTTTTTTTAGTGGGCAGTTGGGGGTTAAGTTACTTGCCCAAGGTCACATGGTTAGTTTTTGTGTTAAGTGTCTGAGGCCGGATTTGAACTCAGGTCCATCCTGACTCCAGGGCCGGTGCTCTATTCACTCCACCACCTACCTGCCCCCACTTCCAATATATTGTTAAACCAATATGGGGTTTGCAATCTCCCTGGTATATTTCTTTAATCTGGGCTTGGGCTCTTCCTACTTCCTATTCTCTCTGAAGGTGGGGCAAACTTTGATACTCAGGAGTATCTGCAGGGGTGGTTCCTCCTTCCCTATTCATTCTAATGTTTAGTACTTTTTCTTGGATCTTTTGCAGCTTTTCGGTTGTAATACAATCTATTCTTCTAAAATCCAATTCGGCTCTCAATAGAGCAGTAAATAGCTCCCTTCTTGTCAATCTATTTTGTCTTTGAATCCTCTGGCTATTTACTATTCTAAATAGATTATATTTATATAGCATGGAAGTATTAAAAACATTTGACTCATAACAACATTGTGAGATAGTGCAAGTATTATGCTATTTTATTGGTGATGAAAATTTAGTTGAGAGAGGTTAAGTAAATTATTAATAGCTTTCCACCAGCTCTGCCATATTCCAGTGAGCTGCCAAAAAGACGAACACAAAAGGAAAAAGGAGAGGGACGCGTTACATGTGTTCTAGGCCCTTTTGAAAACATGGTGTTGTCCCTTTGGCTACATATATGCGAATATATAAGAAAGGTGATATTGTAGATATCAAGGGTATGGGCCTAGTTTAGCAAGGAATGCCCCACAAATGTTACCATGGCAAGACTGGATAGGTGTACAACGTTACTCAGCATGCTGTAGGCATTGTTGGAAACAAACAGGTTAAAGGCAAGATTCTAGCCAAGAGAATTAATGTGCGCATTGAGCATATTAAGCATTCCAAGAGCAGAGATAGTTTCCTGAAGCGGGTAAAGGAAAATGATCAGAAGAAGAAGGAAGCCAAAGAAAAAGGCACTTGGGTTCAGCTGAAACACCAGCCTGCTCCACCCAGAGAAGCACACTTTGTGAGAACCAATGGCAAGGAACCTGAGCTGTTGGAACCAATTCCCTATGAATTCATAGCATAAGTGACTGTAAAAAAAAAAGAACAATAAAAAAATCTTGGATTATGAAAAAAAAGTAAATTATTAATATTCATTTTGGCTTTTAAAGCCCTCCATAACCTGAACCATTCTTTATTTGCTAATTTGATAATCCTGTGACCTCTTTGATGTTTGTATCAACAAACATTCACAGTTTTCAGTATTTCAGGCAGTATTCACAATGCCTACAGTAACTATAAATATGCTGAAATGGTTATTAATCACAAAATGTAACAGGCTGTCTACATGGGAAATACTGCTATAACATTTATTCAAATACCAGAAAACTGAGTCCCAAAACCAGAAAGTCAAAGCCATCACAGTAATTTTGAAGTTAGCACATGTAGTTAATGTAATAAACACCCACATTCTCAAGCCTTCAAGCCATAACAGGCTGCCTGAGGCAAAGATTCTCTTTTCCTCACTCATGGCAACTGCTCAGTGTCCATGTAGCTTGCTCCCAGCAGCTCTGGCCTCCCACAGTTCCTGTCCCTGACAGTCCTCAGTGGGAGTCCTCAGCAGAAATTCTGGCTGGCTCAAAAAAGAGGAGCTCACATTGCAGCCACAGCCACTGCTTTCAGTCACCACCACACTGACTCTAGCTTGGCTCTGTCTTCCTCTTGCTCCACCCCTTCCTGCTACATCGGCAAGTTCAAGGGGCATGGAAGATCTTCAAATCCTATAACCATTACAATGTTCCCTTAACATAACACTATCTTCTCATTCAGGCCATTTTCCCTGATTGTCCTTCATGTCTGGAACTCTCTCTCTCCTTATCTCTACCCCCCAGTTTCTTCAAATCTCAACTAAAGTACCCCTTTCTGAAAGAAGCATTTTGTAATTCTAAATATTAGTGCTTTTACTCTGAGATTATATCCAATCTGCTATTAACACACACACACATGTACACACACTGTATAGTATACAATATATAACATATAGTATATATGTATGTATATATATATATATATATATATATACACCTACATCTACATCCATAAGTGTGTGTGTGTGTGTATCATTTCTACATAATTCTTTACATGTTTTCTTCACCAATGAAATCTCACTTGAGAGCTAGCACTATATAAGCTATGGACTTATTCTTTCCTTTCCTTTTCTTCCTTCTCTTTCTTCCTTCCCTCCATCCCTTTCTTTCTTTCTTTCTTTCTTTCTTTCTTTCTTTTTTTCTTTCTTTCGTTCTTTCTTCTATTTCCTCATTTCTTCCTTCCTTCTCTTTCCTTTTCATAGCTCGCACAGTGCTTATCTCATAAAATTTGCTTAATAAGTGCTAATTGATTGATTGACTGACTGACATGGACATATAGCTCTTATGTGTCTAATGTAGCACTCTGCCAGGTCTTCTGACTGTACATTTTGGTTGTCCTTCCCCCAAACCAGGGATGAGGAACCTGCCACCTCAAAGTCACATATGGCCCTCTAGCTCCATAAATGCAGCCATTTCACTGAATCCAAACTTGACAGAAAAAGTTTGGATTCAGTCAAAGTGTAACACTTGAGGACCTAGAGGGCCACATGTAACCTCGAGACTTCAGGTTCCCCACCTCTGTGGCTTATAACATCCTTTATCCTCATTACTGTAAGTTTCCAATTCAAAGTTGGAAAAACCCTAGCAGTGTTTTAGAGAGGCTCTATACTTCAAATAAAATTCATTTTAAATGGCCTCCACCAAGCAAATCTTTTCCAATTCAAGGATTGTAGACCTACTTACTATACAGTAATAATGTTTAAGACCTAGAAGAGATCTTAGAGATCACCTAAAAGGTCCTTATTATATAAAAATAATAAATAAAATGGAGAATTTGTCAAACCTAAACAGATTGCCTCTACTACATAGTAGGAAATTGTAAATGGTTGTAAAATGAGTGACTGAGTATAAATGAAAGAGACTAGAAAAGGTGGCTGTCATAAAAATGGTGCTCAAAATTCACATGGTTTAATGCTGATAGACCTAATTATTACTGTTATAACTGGAAATCTTAGTCATTATTGTGATGAGTTAAAAGCAGACAGAAAATACTTGGTACCTAA
>JAQQSW010005603.1:0-14149 GCA_028646575.1 Pseudocheirus occidentalis | reverse complement strand
GGGGGAAATCTCTTTTCCAAATCACTGGGGTTTTCCCAGCTGCTGGAGCTATTAGGGGGGTATTGCAAGTCCCCCCAGCTTTGGCTTGCTGAAAGCACAGACCAGGACCATCACCCAAGACCACAATCTGGATCCAGGCTGCTCAACGCAAAAGCACTTGGCCCCGATCAATTGATTCAGCCCCCCTGCAGAGTCCACAGCCCAGGGGCTCTAAAGCAACCTGGTGGGGGCCGCCACCAGTTCCAGCAGTTCCCTTCCCCCACTGCTTCCTTGCCTCGGGGGCAGATTGGCTGAACTGCTTTTCCTCCCCCAAATTAATTTTCAAATTTCACTTTCACTAACCATCTCTGACCCTGGTTTACAGGATTTAAAGATCCCCTCAGGCAGGTGCTTTAGATATTCTCTGAAGTAGACTTAAGCTGCTGCTTGGGAGGCTCAGCTCCTCCTGGCCACCTTGGGGCATGGCCTGACCGCAGCTGTGGTTTTGGGCTGGGCCGTTCTCTGCTCCAGTGCGAGCTGCCCCTCTCCCATCCCCTTTCCTCATGCCTTGGCAGATGTGGAGGTGCTGGAGGCTGTAGATCCTCTCCTCTGTAGACTGGCTGCGGCATGGCTCGGGTCAGCTCAGCCTGGCTCCTTCCCACCACCCTGGGTCTGGCTTCAGGCTGGTCTGGCCTCTGCTCCCGGCCGCCGTGATGAGCCCCTGGTGCCGAGCTGACTTCAGCAAGAGATGTATTTTCTGTATTTTTGTGAGTCTGAGAGTCCTAAACTTTCCTACATTTTGTCTGGGCTCTTATTTTATGAATGTTTCGGGTGGTGGTGTGGGAGCTGCGGGACCTTGCTGCTTCTGCGCTGCCATCTTGGCTCTGCCCCTATTCAGCACTCTCTTAAGGGGTGGTAGAAAATATACAGGTCATCCACTCCTAGGTCACTAGTACATTACAGTTTTATCAGTCACTACTCAGTATCCTATTTCATCAGTCACTACTCAGACAATTTCATCAGTTACTATTCAGTACCCATGGAGAAATCTTTTCATCTGGACTCAGGGCAGGCTTTCAGCCCCTATGGTTCCTCTTCTGTGGTCCCAGCTCCTGCACAAATCTAACCAACTTCCAACTGGTTTCAAAGACAGACAGTGCCCAGGTCCTTGTCCAGGTCTCTGTGCAGTTTCTCCTCCATATTGAAGCTCAAAGTATCCAGTCTACCTCAAGTCCTTAACAGTTTTTTGTTCCTGGGAAGAGAAAACTCAACAGAGCCACACACAGACAAAGTACCAACACCACAGTCATGCTTCCTCCTATTGGCCCTCAGAAGTCCTCAGCAGCTCCATTGTCAAAATCAAAATCACTTTCTCCCATTCTCAAAATCAAAATCACTTTCTCCATGGAAGTTACATTCCAGTAGCAGCAGCCCAACCTTCAGATGCTTACTGAGAGAAATTCTCTCCCTCTGTCTCTGGCAGCAACTACTCTGCCTCCATGAAGCTTATCCTAAGAAGTTCTGACTGTCGAGTTTGTGCTTTTCCTTATATTCAGTATTAGCTTCTTTCTGTTCAGCTCTCCTGTTATGTCAGCAACAGGGCTTCATATCTCCTGTTCCTTTTCAGAGGCTTAATTTGAACCTAGGTGCTAAGTACCTGTCAACTTTCCAATACAAAAATATCTTCAAATTTCAATACCATTACAATTACAAAACTAAGTTATTACCAAAAAAAAATCAGAATGAAAGGAGAAAGAATCCAGCCATAGAGATACTATGGCAAAAGAGAAGACAAGAGTTAATCTTTGGAAGAGAATACTGTAGTAAAGAAAGCCTTTTCTGCCATAAAGAGTAGTGTCAAATGATGACCTTCCCAAAAAGAATTCATTGAAGAATTTTAAAAGGACTTTAAATATCAGATGAGAGAGATTGAAGGATAAAAAATGAATGAATGAATAGGAACAATACAAGAAAACAAGAAGATTATGAAAAGAAAGTCAACCAATTAGGAAAGGAGACAATCTAAAGGAAGAAAATGATGTCTTGAAAATTAGAATTGATTAATGGGAAGCCAGTGAAGTCACAAAAGACCTAGAAACAACAAAACAAAAATATAAAGAATGGAAAAAAGGAGAATGGGAAACATCTCATAATAACAAAGCAACCAATCTGAAGAAAAGATACAAAAGAGACAGTCTAAATTATTCAAACTACCTAAAAGCTGTGATCAAGGAAAACAATCTTGATACAATAGTACAATAAATGATTAAAGAAATTGATCTGAAGCACTAGAAGAGGGGAAAGTAGAAACAAAAAAAAATCTACCAATCCCCATTTGAAATAGATCCTATGTGGAAAACCCACATCAATATTATAGTCAAATTCAGAAACCTTCAGCTGAAACATAAAATATTGTGAGAAACAAGAAAAAAACCCAACCTAAATATGGTAGTGCTACAGTTTGAATCACACAAGAACTACCAGCAGTTAAGCTAAAAGATTTCAGATCTTGGAACAAGATTTCAGATCTTGAAGAGCAAAAGAACTGGCATTTGAGCAGAAAATATCATACACAGCAAAGCTAAGCTTAATACTTAATGAAAAAAGTGACATTAAGTGAACGGTCAGACTTTCAGGATTTTGTTTAAAAACAAACAAAACATTCAATTAGTAAAAAATTTGATATTTAAGAGTTAAGAGAAATATATGGTACATACCAAAGACCAATTGCAAGGGACTCAATAAGGACAGACTGTTTACCGTTTATGCATGTAAAATGTTCAGTATATTTCTAAAATTGTTATTAGCAATAGGGTTATTCATAAGAAAGATTGTGGTAAACCTCAGTAAGATATGACCTTAAAAAGTAAAACCATTTAGGAACAGCTGAAAAGAGTCATATATCTTATACAAATGAGATGTGAGAGGAAGAACTGACATAGAGGAATTAAATTGGGGAGGAGAGCTGTTAGTTTTTTTTTTTTTAACTATTTTCATCATGAATGGATTCGAGGGAACAAGACATATTTATCTAGAAGAATATAAAATTCTTATGAATTCAGAAAGAAAGAAAATGACAAGAAGATAGGGAGCAGGGTGGGGAGAGAATAAGGGAAGGATCTCTATAGCAGAGGTTCGGAAAGTCAAAGTGAGGTATAGAAAGGTGTTTAGATTTAAGGAACTAGGAAGATGAGGAAAGGAGGTAAGTTCAGTAATTGGATGACAAGGTAGTGGGTAGAAGTAAAATAAAAGATTTAAGAGGGATAGGAAACAATATTGATAAATGATAGATAAATAGATAGATAGGTAGATAGATAGATAGATAGATAGAGGAACAAAGATCAGAAGTAGAATTTGTTAGGGAAAAGTGTGTCAATATATGTATGTATATATGCATGTATGTGTATATATGCATATGTGAATTACATATCTTTATTTGTATCTAGATATATCCATGCTTAATTGTAACCTTCAGTGGTGGGAGGAGGGGCAGGATAAAGAACAAAGTAAAAAGTGCACAGCAGAAAACAAAAGAAAATTTACAAGGAAGCAAAGAAAAAGACAGCTTTCAACACAGCACATAGTATTTATTATACAGATTTTCTTGAAATGGAAATTTATTGCTATATATTTTGTATCCAGTCTTGCATTCTGCTGTGCATGACATGTTTTTTTCCCATTTTCTTATTTTTTTTATTTGTTTCAGTATTTAAGTTCATTTTTATTTTTATTTTCTTATTGTACTTAGTTTTTGGTAATAAAAATATATATGAGTAGGCAGATTTCAGAAAAACCTGGAAAGACTTACATGAATTGATGTTAGGTTAAGTAAACACAACCAGGAAAACATTTTATGAGGCAACAGCAACATTGTGCAATGACCAACTTTGATAGACATAACTCATCTCAGCATTGTAATGATCTAAGATAATTGCAAAAAAACTCATCATGGAAAAAAAAGACTAATATCCAGAGAAATAACTATGGAGTCTGAATGCAGATCAAAACATACTATTTTCGCTTTTCTTGTTGTTTTGTTATTTTTTTTCTTTATCATGTATTTTTTTTCCTTTTTTCTGTTTCTTATTTTACAACATGACTAATGTGGAAATATGTTTAATATGATTTTACATGTATAGGTTATATCAGAGTGCATGCTGTCTTGGGGAAGGGCATATAGAGAGGGAGGGGGGAACTTAGAACTCAAAATCTTATACAAGTGAATTTTGAAAACTTGAAAGAAAGAAAGAGAAAATAAAAAAAAATCATTTCCCAAGTTTTCCTCTTCATTTTTCCTGTGGAAATAGCCTATGTGAACTGGACTATTTCTCTACCTATCTTTTGCTCTAAACTGGACAGAAAAACATCATGCTCCTTTTCTTTATTCAGCTTTTATTTAGCTAAACCATCTTTGAATTTGACAGACAAAGATATATCTGAGTCTTACATTTATTAAACATATATCCACTATAATGCCAATGGATGCAGGGGATTATTTTTACTTAGCTCTAAAGCCCAATTCAAATAAGCTATTACTGATCACAGTGGTAACTAATGGTAGAAGGAAGAGCACATTAGAAGTTATACCAATAGATTACTCTCTCATAACCCAATCAAGTAAAAAACCCAATTTACTGGGACAAAAGTATTTTCTAAAGAACAAAATGTGTCATGCACAATAACTAATTAAAACAAACCATGCTGAACTAATTAAAACTGTGCACTAGAGAAAAATATATCTCAGATAAACACATGCCATAAAATTTAAGTACTAAATCAAAAAGAGGAAAATGAAGCTTCTTCCAACAAAAACAATGCTTAACATGCTGTATAATAATAATAACCTGTATTAATGATTATTGAAAGTTATTCATTGTTATATCCTAATAATAAATTAATATATTTCCCTGAATAATACATTTTCACAAAGTGAAAATTATTCAGAATAGAAGTAATTTCATTAAAATATTGGTGATAGGGTTTTTTCCCAATTTATTACCACCTAGAAATAAGAGAGGAACATATTAATTATATTGAAGAACAGAGAATATTTGTGTAAGACTGTGAACTTTGGATGAAAACGTAACTAAAGAAAAATATGCATAGAAAATATGCATAGAAAAAATGCATAGAAATATGTGAAAGATGTCTTATTTAGACTAGTAGCAATTATTTTCCACCTAATGTAAAATTTCTGCAAACAAAATAAAAATTATTGTATCTCAATGCCAACCATCATCATTCTCATCCTTTGTATGAAATTCTTCCATGAAGTCAATTTCAGAATTCAAAGGGATCTTAGAGTCCTTGCAATCATAATTCTTTTCTATATTATCTCTCACAAATTTTCATTTAAGCAACTCTAAAATACAGATAAATCACTATCTCTTGAGGCAAAACATTCATAAAAATAGCAGTTCAAATTATTAAAGATTTCTTTATATTAAGCCAGTACCCTTCCCAATGTAAAATCTATCCATTGGTTTTAGTTCTTCCCTATGGAATTGGTCTCCTTTTCTCTATGACTGACCCTAAAATATGTTGGCAAACTAGTCATTATAGTAGTAGAAAGCAAGTGTTTTGAGGTCAAGAATAATATGTTTCCCCCCCTCTGAAGTTCCAGTATTTAGAAAAGTGTCTTATCCAAAATAGATATTTAGTATATTCCCATAGGGCTTGGTATCTCCTCTTTGCCTTAGCTTTATGTCCCAAATTCTCCTATACCTTCAAAAAATCACTTATCTTGTTTAGACATGATTTTAACATGGTTGCCTTGAACAAGGATGATTCAGATTCTCCACATGCTTTAAAAAATTCATCCCATAAATTAATACCCCTAATGTTCAGTTTTATTAAGAACTCACCTTCTTCAAATTTTGCAATGTATTTCTGCTAAAAAAATACTAAAATAATATTAATTTTATTTCCTTCTTTCTTCCTCTCATATCTGATAATAATCCTTTCTATCATGTTTTTTGCACAATACTTAGTAATTAAGGCCTAAGGTCATTTCCATATCACAGTGTGACCCTGGAATAGGAATTTGTTGTGAATTTTATATTTATATCTAAAGAAAAAAATGAGAAGATATCATGTTCCACTGGATATACAAGCCACTTTAAATGGGAAGTATTTAAAATATAACAGGCAAGTAGAATGCACAAATTGCTTAAAAACCACAGATTTGCCAGGAAGATTATGTCAAGGACAACTGGAAAGGAGTTGAACTAGGGCAACTGTTAAATTAGACAAAGGAAAAAAAAATAAAGGAAGCAGTGACCACTAAGTCCAGTAATAGAATGAGGGGAAGAAGTCAAGGGTTCATCTATATTGAAGGATTTCTACAAGTACAGTTTTCACAATGAGTTATATAAATGAAAGGGGAATGTCTGAGTATACATATGTTTACACATATACACATATATAACTGAAAGAAGATGGATGATAAACTCCTGCATTTGATTGTGGGTGCTATTTGCTATTTTATAGAATTCTGTTAGGATGAACAAGAAAAAAATAGTTTGAATGTATTCTTACACTTTGGGAACATATATCAACTTGTGAGTAGAACTCTACTAAGGTTTACATCAAAAAATATTAAAGTTATGACATACCTCTTGGGAAGGTAAAAAAGACAGGAAGAGAAAAGATCACCAGAGTGTATTTTTTCCCATATTATGTTGCATTCTTCATTCCATCATAATGACAATGTGTTGTAGTGATATATGAATGAACAGTAGATTTGGTGAAGGAAAACCTGGCTTTGAATTCTCCATCTTCTATTTTCACTACCCTTCATATGATTTAACAATTTCTTAAGACGTAATCTCTGGGAGCCTTAGTTTTCTTATTTGTAAAATTAGATAATTGCACTACATGGTCTTTAAGATCCCTTTTGCTTTTAAATTCTATAATGGTTTGGGATCACAAATGTCTTATTGCCTAACAAACATTAGGTCATCCAGAAATCTGATAATTATCTATCTTATTCAGAATTCACACAACTGCATTTTTTATTCAAGCTTGTATCTCTCCAAATTTTTCTTAAGGAAATGTTCACCACACCTTTTTTCCACCACCACCATATCTCTGGAGAGGCTATTTCACTTTTGATTAACTGAAATTAAGTGTTTACATCCTTTATGTCATCCTAGACATTCCAATAAATGGGTATCTCCTTCCTAATTTACTTACATCCCGGATAACTCAAACCAACCAAACCAAAGAAATCACTGTTATTGTTACTTTCTATATGCATATATAAATCTAGTCATATAGTTCTTCTATTCAAAGTCAATTAGTGGTTACCTAAATTTTTACACAGTAAAGTTAAAAGCCTTTTGCTGTACATTCAAACTTATCAATAATTTAATGTCTTTTGTCCTTCTCACCATATATCTTCTCTTGAATCCTCTTTGCACAACATCAACTGGTTTCATTGTTTCCTTCAGCATGCTTTCATATATTTTCATACCTTTACTTACTGCTCTCACCTCTGTTTAATTATTTTATAATTTTTGTGCAACTTTAATGCTGCTTCCTTCAGAAAACCTACTCTGATTTGTCATCATAAAATCAATTACCAAACATGTATTAAATATCTACTGTGTCCTATAAGATATAAATAGAAAGACAAATGCAGTACACTTATGCTCAAGAACCTTAAAATTTTGCGTGTGGGGGAGAGGAGTGAAAAACAACAAATATCTATTTTCAAACAAGATATATCCAAGACAAATCAGAGACAAAAATAATAGAAAAAAATTAACACTTAAAGAGGCTGGGGAAGACATTTTGTAGACAGTGGCATTTTATGAGTCTTAACAAAAGTGTGGAAAGCAAGGCATAAAAGATTAAGAGAGGAACAATTCCAGATATGCACAATAGTCATTGAAAAGGCAAGAAGAATGGACATGAGGGCAAGAAACAAAAAAAAGCCAGTGTACTTAAATTATAGTTAGTAGAATGTGACCTCCTTAAAGGAAAGAATTGTTTTTTTATGTGTTTTTCTACCCCTAGTACCTAGCACCATGTTTGGATTCAGACACTTAATAAATGTGTATATATTGATTAACTAGTTAACGTAATTTCCCATCTCTGTCTTTGTAAGGTATTCCACAAGTGTCTTGTACACCTACTAAAATACTCAAGTGAATCTGAAAATTTATTGATTTGGATATCACCTTCAGTGATGCGGATTACAACTTGGTCATATGTCTTACAGTAGGATTTCCTATTCTGGTTGGGACTGGGCAAGATGGCTACTGATTTCAACTTTATAATTCTGTGATTCAGTCAATCAATGAGTGAAATATAAAAACAAAACCCAAGCAAACCAATAATTAAAAAAAAAACCCTCTACCTTTCTCAAGGCACCAGAAAACCAGAAAGGATCTTGTAGAAGGTATTCTTCTTACTGAGTCTTGAAAGAAACCATGGATTCTATAAAGTGAAGACAGCAAGAAAGGGGATTCCAGGTATCAGGGTAGCAAGTTCATTGAACAGAGACAGTAGGTCAAGGGTTTTGTGTTAGGTACAGCTAGACTTACAGTACATTTTGAAAAATAATGTTTATTATCTATTTAGTAAATTTCATCAATGGGTGCAATAGATGATGAACTTTTTCCATTTTGGATGTATGTATCTTTGTACATTTTTGAAAATTTTTGACAAACATCTAAATAAATGGCTTAGATCTAGAACTTTAATGCATATCAGTCTTAAACCATGATTTTTCAAAAGTAATCAAGCATATTCAATCACATTGTCATTACTCAAAATTGATACTTAGTAAAAAAATTGTACTATTTTCCATTTTAAAAATTTTGTTTTATTGATTCTTGATGTCTCAGAGTCATTAGCTTCCATTGTCCAATTCTGGGCTGTTTTTTATTTTATTTTATTGTATTGGAGGGGGGAAGGCAAGGCAATTGGGGTTAAATGACTTACTCAAGATCACATGGCTAGTAAATGTGTCAGGTGTCTGAGTCCAAATTTGAACTCAAGTCCTTTTCATTCAACGGCCAGTGCTATATTCACTGCACCACCTAGTTGCCCCCACCCCCCATTCTATTTGTTGTTGCATTGCTTTCTTCAGTTAGCTTTTATACTTTCTTTTCCATTTAGACGATTCCTCTTTTTAAGGAATTCTCTTCAGTGAGATTTTGTGCCTCTTTTTTCATTTGGCTGATTCAACTTTTTAAGGAATTGTTTTCTTTAGTGCACTTTTTTTTTAAAAAAAAGGTCAATTATATTTTTAATGGATTGTTTTATGTGGTTAATTATTGTCTTCCATTTTCAAGCTGTTGACTCTTGCATACCTCTCATTTCTTTTCCCAATTTATCTTTTACCTCCCAAGAAGGTTTTTGGGACTTGAGACCTATTCATATTCCCCTTCGAGGTTTCAGATTTGGGTATATTGACAATGTTGTCCTCTGAATTTGCATTTTGATCTTCCCTGTCCCCACAGAAAAATCTGTGGCCATTATCTGTTTCTCTTTTTGCTCATGATGTTTCCTGTTTCTTGGCTTTTACGTTTGAGCTATCCCTGTTGGAGAATAGGGGACATTTTCCCAAAATTATTGTGCTAGGGTTAGGGCCAAGGGCCTGGTCACTGACTTTGTGTGCTGAGTCCTCAGGTGCTGGCAACTGGGGGCTGCGGTGCTCTGTCAGCTTACCTGGTGATGAGCTGGGGTCGTAATGGTAGTGGTTTGCATGTGCTGAGGCCACATGGGGTTTTTCCATATTTCCCAGGTGTTAATTGACACTCTCAGGGGGAAGAGAGTGTGGCCCCTGGAGGACACCTCCTAAAGCATTGGGAAATTAAGCACCTAAAGGAAGCCTGTCTGCCAGCACAAGTTGTGGCTCTGCAAGCTGGAGTTGGCCATTCCCCTGGCTGTATGAATACATGGAGGTAGGGAGGGTTGATGTTAGTGCTTGCCTGCTATACCACCCTAGGCCTCATGATCTCCTATTGGTTTGCTGATGTGGGGCTTGCCACTGGCTTGCTGTGATTCCTCTTATCCTGTATTGCTTCCCTTCTACTAGACCATTTCCTGCTAATCCATCAAGCTTGCCAGGCTAAAAGACCGAAAAACTGGCTTCACTGTTTCACAGTTTTCCTGGGAGGATATTTTCTGGCATTTTAGAGGTCAGTAAGGGGGAGTGAGAGTATCTTATTTCTTACTCCACCATATTGGCTCCCAGAAGTCCATATCAATAATTTTTACTATTAAAATGTCTTTGCTCTAGTCTCTCCCTTCTTCTGTTGTCACCACTGTCATGGACACTAGTTGTGTGCAGCCCATCAAACTGGCTAAGGTCACCAAGGTTCTGGGCAGGACCATTTCTCAGGGCCAGTGCATCCAGGTGTGCATGGAATTCATGGATGACGTGAGCTAGCCTGTCATCTGCAACATGAACAGCCCCATGCCGGAGGGAGGCATGCTCACCCTGCTGGAGTCAGAATGTATTTTCCACTTGGGTGAGAGTGGAAGCACAGTTCATTCCCAACTTCAGCAAACCAGTGGTAGGCCTTGGGAGGCACTGAATGAGCAGCAGCAGCTGCTGCTTATAGATCTTTCAGCCCACATATGGTAAGGAGTTAGAATAATTGATCAGAAGGAAATTACTTCAGTCACTTTGTTAGCACTGAGGAAGGACTTTTGCTTTGCCCACATCTCTATCTGTGCCACAGTCCTGGATCTTAGTCCCAGGGCAAGGAGGAGCAGTAGCATCCCAGAATTTGCAGCTGCACTGTAGTGGGGACCATCATCAGAGCTCCAGGCAGAAAAGAGTGCTTGTGATTGCTAAGAGACAAGAGCACATGCTGGTAGACCAGGAAACACAAATCTCTATACATCATACCATCTTGGAAGAAATAAAAAGTTACAGGTGCCAAGAAGTATCTCTAAAAATAGTTGCACAAACCCCCTGAAACTTGGGATAGTGTGCCCTCCACCCTGGAATCAGATCCCCTCTTTTAACAAAGAGTTAAAAGTCCAGACTAGAAAAATGAGCAAAAAACCAGAAAGAATTCTGACCATAGAAAATTACTATGGTGACAAAAAGATTAAAACACACACTCAGAAGATAACAAAAACAAAGCTCTTATATTCACAGCATGCAAGGGTATAATTAATTGGTCTCAGATCATAGAAGAGCTCAAAAAAGAGTTGAAAATAAAATAATGGACAAAGAAGAAAAATTGGGAAGAGAAATGCAGGTGTACAAGAAAATCAAGAAAAAAGAGTTAACAGCTTGGTAAGTGAGACACACACACACATAAATTTTGAAGAAAATAAAACCTTAAAAATATACTTGGCCAAATGATAAAAGTAGAGGGAAAAAGTTAATGAGAAGAATGACTTTAAAAGAAGCATTAGCCAAATGTAAAAAGAGGCACAAAAATTCACTGAAGAAAAAATTACTTAAAAATTAGAATCGCTCAAATGGAAAAGGAGATAAAACAGTTCTTTTAAGAAAATAATTCCTTAGAAATCAGAAGGGAGCGAATGTAAGCTAAAGACTTTATGAAAAATAAAAAAAACCAATGAAACAAATCAGAAAGAAGGAAAAAATAGAAGACAATGTGAAATATCTCATTTGAAAAACAACTAACCTGGAAAATAAATCCAGGAAAGATAATTTAAGGATGATTGGAGTACCTGAAAGCCATGATCAACAAAAAAACCTAGAAACTGTTGTTGAAAAAATGTCTTCCCTGATATCCTAGACCTAGTGGGTAAAATGCATATTGAAAGAATCCACTGATCTCCTCCAGAAAGAGATCCCAAAATGAAAACTCCCAGGAATATCATAGCAAACTCCAGGGTTCCCAGGTCAAGTAAAACAATAGTGCAGAAACAATTCAGCATTGTAGAGTCATAGTCAGGATACAAGAAGATTTAGCTACTCATACATTAAAGGACTTGGAATATGATACTCCAGAGGACAAAGGAGTTAGGATTACAATTAGGAATCACCTACACAGAAAAACTGAGTATATTCCTTCAGGAGGAAATAGACATTCAATAAAATAGAGTACTTCCAAACTGAAGAAAAGACTAGGGTTGAATAGAAAATTTGACTTCCAAATAAAGACTAAAGAGATGCATAAAAAAGGTAAACAGGAAAGCAAAATCATAAGGGAATTAATAAGGTTAAACTGTTTGCATTCCTTTATGGGAAACAATATTTGTAACTCACAAGACATTTCTCTAAAAATTAACATTAAGAAGCAAGAAAGAGCAATGCACTGGGAGAAAGGAAATTGAAGGGGATAGATTGGTGTAAATTATCTCACATAAAAGAGGCAAGAAAAGGCTTTTACAGTGGAGGGGAGGGGATGAGGGATTTGGGGGGAAATGCTTACTCTCATCAAAATTGGCTCAAAGAGAGAATAACATACATATTCAATTGCATATCGAAATTCGTCTTACCCTACAGGAAAGTAGAAAGGGAAGGGAATAAGATAAGGGCATGGAAGTGATATTAGGGAGGAAAGATTTGGAGAGGCAGTAGTCAGAAATAAAACATTTTAGGGAGGCAAAAGATGAAAGGAGAGGGAGAATAGAAAAATTGGAAATAGAATGGAGGGAAATACATTTAGCAATAATAATTGTGAAAGAAAAATTTGAATCAAGTTTTTTTTTCTGATAAAGGGCTCATTTTTTCTATTTATAGTGAACTGAATCAAATTTACAAAAGTAGGAACTATTGCATAATTGATAAAAGATCAAGAAATATAAACAGTTTTCTGATGAAATAATCAAAGCTGTCTATAACCATGTGAAAAAGTGCTCTAAATCACTATTGATTGGAAGAATGCAAATTGAAAGAATTCTGGACTGCTATACCATGCCTATTAGACTGATTTGGCAAAAGATAAACATTGGCATGGAGGTTGGGAAAATGAGACATAAATGTACTGTTGATGGAGTTGTGGAGTAGTGAAGTAACTATTCTTTTTTTTGCAGGGGGGAAGGTAGGGCAATTGGCATTGTGACTTGCTCAAGGTCACATGGCTAGTTTTTGTGTTAGGTGTCTGATGCCAGATTTGAACTCAAGTCCTCCTGTCTCCAGGGCTACACCACCTGGCCTCCATGATTCATCTATTCTTTAAAGCAGTATGGAACTATACCTGCAGGGCTGTAATCTGTGTATTTTTTGACTTACCAATACCACTACTAGGTTTGTATACCAAAAGAGATAAAAAAAAACAAAAATAAAAAGGACCTATATATGCAAATAATGTTTATAGGAGCTCTTTCTTGGTGGCAGACTTGGAAATTGAGAAATGCCCATCAGTTGGGGAATGGCTAAACAAAGTGTGCTATGCAATTATAATGGAGTAGTAGTATGCTATAAGAGACGATGAACAGGATGCTTTCAGATAAAAACTTGGAACGATTTACATGAGCTGATGGAAAGTAAATTATTCTATGTAGAAAGTAACAGCAACATTATAAGATGATCAGCTGTGAATGACAGCTATTCTCAGTAATACAGTGATCCAGGAGAACAACTTATGATTAAAAATATGTTATCTATTCTTTGACCAAGAACTGATGGTGTTTGAATATAAAATGAAGCATTTTTAAACTTTAATTTTCTTTTCTTAATGATTTTTTAGCTTTTGACCTTTATTTCCACAAGATTTTGAGTTCCAATTTTTCTCTCCATCTCTCCCCTTCCCCTCACCCTGAGATGGCATGCATTCTGATTATCCCTTCTCCCAGTCTTCCCTCCCTTCTATCACTTCCCCTTTTATCCATTTCCTCCTTACTTTCTTGCAGGGCAAAAAACCAGAACTGAATAGAAAATATGACTTTCAAGAACAAGAATCAAAAGAAGCATGAAAAGGTAGACAGAAATGAGAAATCACAAAGGACTTAGTAAAGTTGAACTGTTTTACCATCCTTCGTGGAAAGAGAGTATTTGTAACTCATGAGACCTTTCCCAGTATTAGGGTAGTTGGAGGAAATTAATAGACAGACAGACAGAGAGATAGACAGACAGACAGACAGACAGATAGATAGATAGATAGATAGATAGATGGTACAGGGTGAGATGAATATGAAGGGATGATATCTAAAAAATAAAAATAAGGAATGAGAGAAATATATTGGAAGAAAGAGAAAGGGAGACATAGAATGGGGGGGGTAAATT